>PVIW01004848.1:0-120711 GCA_004026585.1 Noctilio leporinus | reverse complement strand
CTTTGGTACATTTACACAATGGAATTCTATATAGCAGAAAGAAAGAAGGAACTTGTACCCTTTGCAACAACATGGATGGAACTGGAGAGTATTATGCTTAGTGAAATAAGCCAGTCAGTGAAGGACAAATATCATATGATCTCACCCATTACGGGACAATAATGAGCAAAACTAACAACAAGCGAAACAGAACCAAGTATATGAATACAGTGAATACGCCTTCAGTGGTCAGGGGGAAGGGGGTTGGGGGGAGAGGGGAGGAAGAGACAAGGAAGGGGAGCAGTTTAGACAAGAACCTGTTATAAAGGAACCATGGACATGGACAACAGGTGGGATTGACTTTGAGGGGAATGAGTGGGTGGGGAGGGGGACAGAGGGGAGCAAAAAGGGGATGAATGTAATACAACAACAACAACAATAAAATTTAAACAAAAAATTCAATGGAAGAATGATGCAATCAACTGGGTAATTTGTGCAAAATCTACCTCTTTTAATTCTGGTAATTCTAAGTAGTCCTCTTAGAATTACCCCTTCTTTTGACCTTTGTAGAATCAGTTTTCTGGTTTATTTTATAAGAAGAAAAGAGGTACTATGCAGATATCCTAGATAGTAGTTAGAGGCACTGTAAATCTATCCTAGGGTATCCTTATAGTTGGGCCATCCAGTTCTGCCTGGTTAATACCTTTTTGGATTCACTCTAGGCATGTTCCCTTTAGTTTCTGCACTCTGGAAAAATGTGACAAGGTAGCTCTGATGGAACTTGGTAAAAATCTAAGTGTAGAAGCTACAAAATTGCTCTAATACCTGCCCCCAACAATTTAAAATGCTCTATAGATCATCTCTTTTGTCATTGCCTCTATAAACTTCCCCCTCTCAAAAGCTACCCCCACAGATGTAGGACAGTAGAAATTCAGGATTCATGATTAAAAGGTGTGATTAAATACAAAAAAAAATATTATTATCCAAACTAATTAGAGGGAGTTGTCTAATTTAGTTCTATGATATGAAGCTGTTCTCAGTCAGTTTAACTGGAAACACAAATTCCATTATATTCCAAATTCAATTGCACAATTCCACAGCAAAGAATTGGGTAATCCATATAGTTCTTCAATTTTCTTGCTAAGATTCAAAGTTTTGCTTATTTGGGGTTCTGAAATATGAATTATTTCAGTGAATCAACCTCTCATTTCAAGGAGATTTGAGAAACAACTCTTTAGTCTTTATCATGCTTCCTTAAACCTTACCAGCCATCTCTCTCCGAAAGTAAATGAAAGTAAGAGGAGAAAGAATCTGAATGACCTGCCATAACACAGCTGGCTATTTGAGAGATAAGTCTTCATAAGACCCAGCATTCCAAAGAATGACCTAATTTTAGTTCTAAACACTAAACGTGCTCAGGAAAAGTTATAAGGTAGTGCAAAGAGAAGTCAGAGTAATAATTTATGTGTGTGACTAGATGGTCTAGCTGAGTAAATATTTACATCTGATAAGTAATAGATACATGTTATTATTTTAATAGGTTCCTGCCTTGAAAATGTATTTTTACCCAAGCAAATATTCAGCTTCTCTATATTGTCAATTATTACCAATACAAAGCATAGTAACTTTTACAATTATTATATATTTTTATTGTTATTTTAAGTTTTCAGCCACAATTCACAAAATAAGGACCTGAAAATCAGGCCTTACCAGTTCCAGATTGCCCATTTTAAAGGGAGTTTTTCATTCCTTTTAGCCATGAGAAAACATTAGGAACAGAAAAAGACAATGGAAATATACTGACAAATACTTCTATTCTATGACTCACAGAAGAAGTACCTAATGTGGTGTGCCCTCAAACGCTGTGCAAAGCACTGCACCTCCTAAAGCTGTAGGCAAAGCTCTGCTTGTGCATACTTATGCTTTTCTCGGATTCCAAAAGGGATACATAGGGCTTATTTCATTGAAAGCAATAGTGGCATGTTTTAATTGCTACTTTTAAAACAAAATAAATATACAATTAACATTTCCCATTTAAACAGCATTTTGACTGCCTCCAGGTATGATTCAAGTAATCATGGGTAACAGTAGTGGAGCTGAAAGAACTCACCCATAATCCCATTTCCCACACAGCTGACTATGGCCAGCTGCCAGAATGCAGGTGGCCACTGAACAGTTGTAGAGTTACTTTGGTAGTCAATCAAAGTTACCAAAGTAACTTGGAGTTACTAAGTAGTCAACTGCTTAGTTTACACCCATAATGGGCTGGTGATAATACTCAGGTAGTTAAAGGAACATCAACATTAACACCCAATTTAAAGAGGAGCATAAAACTGATAATTCTCAAATTTCACTTCAGAAATTATCTTTTCCAGAATTCTAAATTGCATTCACGTGATAAAAAAAAATTCTAGCCCCTCAAGATGTCTCCATTACTTTAAAAATAAAGTTAAAAAGATGAAATAGAGTAACAATTGCATTAAATTTAGCATTTTAATTAATTAGAAATAAAGGTCATCCATACCTGTAAAGCATTACAAGAAAAGGATTCACAAAATAGCAGGTAGAAAATTTTTCTATCTAATTACATGTAAACAAAACACATAAAAAGGTACAAAATAAAGCAATTGCTTTTCATTTAAAGCACAAAATGCAAGAACTGTAACCATCAGATTTTTTAAACACACACACATTTATTTCAGATGTCTCCAGGTAATGTGATAGAGCATTATCTCTGCCACTTGCTCTTTGGATGGTCAGGGTGGGGAGAGTTTCTTGTTCCATTCTTAGAACTCTTAAGAAAGTTTAAAATTATTCAAACTTTCAAAAGTTAGCCTACATTTAAATATCTATTTTATTCTAAAAATCAAATACAAGATATCATTTTTAATTCATTTCTTGAAAAACCTTATTCTAACTTATCAATTTAAATATACAGCGTTTCTTACTAAATATGCCTAAATACTGTTAGATCATTACATTTAGATGTATTGCATTTAGATTTCATTTTAAATAGTGCAATTTTAAATATTCTCATCAAAAATATAATTTTTTCAAAGCTCACATTACTATTTTATCACATAACTTTCAAAAATAATTGAACGAAATTATGTGATTTTATATTACCATGAAAGAAAGTGAAGTATTGCAAAGATTCACAGTTGACCAAGCTCCACTGTGTTCATTGTGGATCAACCACAGGATGGAGAAAATACAGTTTGCAGTGTCTCAGCTCCAGAAAGAAACTTGTATCTCTCAGAGCAAAGTATAGCAAGGTGGGTTCGGAGCCAAGAGATCATCTTCACAACTGGTATAATAGGAATCCATAATTTGGAATTTCCCAATGGACACAATTCAATTTGCTCCAATAAATGAGTCTAGTAGGCAGATGGTTATATTGGTACAGGGTTGCACATTTCATAGGCAGGTGCAATAGAAAACAAAGGGAAAGGGAACTGAAATTTCCAGTGAGAGAGAAATGTAAACTATTCACTGGATAGGGTAGGTTCTAGATAGATTTTTTTTTCTTTAATGGAGAAAAGCCAGGTGGAGAATAATAAATGGAAGGAAAAACTGGAGGGAGAAGTGCAGAATGTTGGGAATGAGGTATTGATGCAGGGAGGAAATCTGGGGATTGTGTTTGCAAAATGAGATTATGGTTGTCAGTAGTTTGAAGGTAGATAAGGATTAATAAAAGATCTTGTGAGTAAGACAGTGAGGAGGATTGGATGTAAAAATCATTATATAAAAGATGTCAAGAAAACTATAAATTAAGGACTCAGAGGAATTGTCCAGATATACTTGTATATTTAAAATATTCAGATTGACAGGAGTTAGTAGTAGAAGGATTACTGTAATCCAGGTGTCAGAGTTCTTAGTGGATTCTGGGGATTAACCAGAATACATGGTTAAAAAGACTTCTGGATTTTAAATAGCAAGGCTTCAGGGAAGGTAGGGGAGGTGGAGGGAGGTGTAAGGGGGATAAAGGGTGATGGACAGAGACTCAGGGTGAAAAAAAGCAAAAAGTAGCAAGCCTTCAGGTCCAGGTTCTTCTGTTTACTAGCTGATCTTGGAAAAACTATTTATTTCCTGGGTACCTTTCCCCTTATCTGTTAAATGTCATTAATATAATTTTATAGGGTACTCTGATGATTAAAGAAACTCATTTAAAGAACTTGGCAACTGTGTGTGAATAGAGAAACCTGAGTTTCTCTATGTCCTTGCATTTCTGCTTGCACACCTGAGCTCATTTCTTTCTTGTAATGTCTTGACAAGTGCACCCGGTAGTTATCAACATGCTCTAAAATCCTGCTTTCCACCTCTCACCACAGGGTAGCCAACTCATTGGACACATCTGCCTTCTCAGTTTGTGCAGACATCTGTCTTGCCAAGTGATTTACCAAATGTATCAGATGGGTCTGCAATTCCCAGCCTCCAGTCTCAATTCTCACTTCTCATTAATTAATCTTAAACCAATATATCTATGTATTTTAGATGTTTTTATGGCACACTCTGCTTCTGTATGCAAAATTCTATTATGGTTAGGATATTTAATGCTCCCACTAGCATTTAGTGTTCTGGACACAGCAGAAAGTGTTGGAACAGAGGAAGGAGAAAAGAAAGAGCAAGCCTGAAGAAACAGCAGGAGGGAGACACAGGGTCTTCTATTCTGGGCAGGAACCAAGATATCAAGAGTACCATTCACTAACCTCGAGTTCCTCTTGCAGTCTGAGGACAAGTGAACTCCTTGGGTGCTGAAACTGAGTGGAGCTCTAGATGTTGTTTGCTTTGATGGCTGAGATGTTTCATTTATCAGAATTCTGATTTCATTTCCTCTTTGTAGCCTTCAATTTTGAACTTCAAAGTTAGGACACCTTCAGCACTTCTGAGCCCTATCCAAGTTTAGATGTCCAAGCCCTTTTGACAAGCATACAAGAGTCATGAAAAGAGGGTGAAACTAACCTCTGCCAGATTAAACCTAAAGTTGAGTTTTATCAGAAATAATTTACTACTTGAAAGGAAATTGAAAATCTGTTCCAGAATTATACTTTTAGGCAAAGTTTCCTAATCATACATAAGGTATAAAAATTGATTCCTTAACTTTTCAAAAATATGAGTATTATTATCATCCCTATGCTATAATCATCACCTCCATCCATTGTTTTCATGGTCACATAATCACCATTCTTTTTCTTCCCCCTCCCCTTCATCATTAAATATTTTTGACTGTTTACTGTTTATAGGACATTGTGCTAGATGTTGGGCTTGCCTAAGCACACAGATTCAGTCTGATGCAGAACTCTCTTTAGTCCCCCTAGGACATACTGTTAATGAGAAATGTTGATAAATAATCTTTTATTTTAAAGCTTTGTGTGCTCAAGAAATGCTGATAGCAGATTCCCCCATCCCACTCCAGGGCGGACACACCACATTCTACAGGTAACATGTCTGCATTAGTTTCAGGAGTCAGGCAACATTTCTGCCAATTGCATTAGTTTCAGGATCACGGGAGTCACTGTAAATTGAGCTCTCCCAAGCCCTGGCCAGCGTGGATCAATTGGTTGGAGTATCATCCAGGAAACAGAAAGGTCACAGGTCAATTCCTAGTCCAGGCACGTTCACTGCCTGGGTTACAAGTTCAGTCCCCAGTCAGGGCAATCAATCAGTGTTTCTCACATCAATGTTTCTCTCTCTCTCTCTCTCTCTCTCTCTCTCTCTCTCTCTCTCTCTCTCCCTCCCTCTCCCCCCTCCCTCCCTTCCCCTCTCTCAAAAATCAATAAGCATGTCCTCAGATTTTCAAAAATAATGAAGGGAGGAAGGGAGAAAAAAGATCTGATTTAGTATCTGTGTTCAGAAAAATAAGAGGTTGCATTCAACTGAGAAAATTGACTAGTTTTCAAATTATGAATAAAAAGGCCGATAATTTACTGATCCACAAATTCCTTAGAACCTGAATATATCACCTCTTTAGAGGAATAAATATGCACACACATCACAACTTGTGTGGCTTTGTTCAAAGAATATTTAAATCCATTTACATTATTAGCGCTAATTTAGCTTTCTTTACATTGAAACTAAATAACCAAAATCTGCCTCTTTGTCACTTCTGTCTATTTGCCTGGCTTCTACTCAGAGAGACAGGGCAAGTCTCATTTCTCAACTCTTCTAATTATTATGACTCCCATAAATCTGTTCTTGGAGATGAACAACCCAGGTTCCTCCTACTCTCCCTTGACTGATAGGACTTCAGTCCTCTTGTCTGCTTTTCACTGAAGTATTCATTCCATTTTATCCACATCTCGGACAGCACTCTGATAACAGAGCACTCATGCATAGGGATTGGCATCTAAAAACCAGATATCACACTGCTACTATTACAACCAGGGATGGTACTATTTTTTGCTGGAAATGCAGTTTTGCATTTGCTATGAAAATTGTCTCCCTACTTGCTGAAAGCTTTGGGCCTGATGAGTGTGCTAGTGGCTATCTCAGCAGTTTTCAGCTACCTCCTGCTGTTCCAAGATGCACTGCAGTATATTTAGAGTGATGGGTTACATCACAGAGCTTGTAGTTGTGCTCTGCAAATGTAGTATTGTTGTGGCTGTTTAAACTTTCACAAAGGTGATACTCTCCAGCTGCTCTTCTTTGCCTAAATTAATTAGCTTTGCTAAGGATATTTAATCTCAGGAATGCATTCTCTGAGGTATGCAGGATTAGTCTCTACAGTGTTGTTGTATCTCCTACATTACATCAAAACTTTGTTTGGGACTGTTACAAGATATAGAAAATAAAATAGGTACATAGTATGATTTTGGGTGGGAAGGATGACAAGAATCAAAAAAAAATCTTTGTCTGTAACTGAATGAAGAGACAACAATATACAAATCAGCAAGATGAAAATATCTGACCAATGTGTCATCACATCATTTTAACTATATAAAAAGTAAAGAGCCAGCCCTGGCTGATGTGGCTTAGTGGATTGAGTGCCAGCCTGTGAACCAAAGGGTCACTGGTTCAATCCCCAGTCAGGGCACATGACTGGGTTGTGGACCAGGTCCTCACCTGAGGATATTCAAGAGGCAAACACACATTGATGTTTTTCTTCCAGTCTTTCTCCCTCCCTTTCCCTCTCTCTAAAAATAAATAAATAAAATATTTCTTAAATAAACAGCTAATATATATTTACTGCTTTTTTATTTTTTAATTTTATTTTATTGTTGTATTACATCCATCCCCTTTGTCCTCCCCTCCTTCCCCTTCCCATCCCACCCATTCCCCGCCAAAGTAAATCCCACTTGTCCATGTCCATGGTTCTTCGATGCTAATTCCTTGATTAAACTGGTCCCCTTCTTTGCCTCCTCCTCCCCCCTCCTCCCTCCCCTATACCCTCTGAAGGTCTATTCATTGTATTCATGTAACTGGTTCTGTTTTGTTTGTTTGTTTGTTTGTTTTGTTCATTATTGTCCAGAAATGGGTGAGATCATATGGTATTTGTCTTTCACTGACCCGCTTATTTTACTAAGCATAATACTCTCCAGTTCCATCCATGTTGTTGCAAAGGGTAGGAGTTTCTTCTTTCTTTCTGTTGTGTAGTATTCCATTGTGTAAATGTACCAAAGTTTTTTGATCCAATCATCGGGTGAAGGGTCTTAGGCTCTTTCCGGCACTTGGCTATTGTAAATAGCGCTGCCAGGAACATAGGGGTACATAGATTCTTATTAATTGGTGTTTCAGGGTTCTTCAGGCATAATCCTTGTAGTAAAATTGCTGGATCAAAAGGCAGTTCCATTTTTAGTTTAAGGAAACTCCATACTGTTTTCCATAGTGGCTGCACCAGCCTGCATTCCCACCAACAGTACACCAGGGTTCCCTTTCCCCATATCCTTGCCAACCCTTGTTGTTTATTGATTTTTTGACGATTGCCATTCTGACAGGTGTGAGGTGATATCTTATTGTGGTTTTAATTTGCATCTCTCTGATGCCTTTAGGCCCTTTGTATGTCCTCCTCTGAGAGGTGTCTGTTCAAGTCCTTTGACCATTTTTTAATTGGGCTGTCTGTCTCCCTCATATTCATTCCCATAAGTTCTTTATATATTTTGGATATCAAGCCCTTGTCTAAAGTATCGTTGGCAAATACATTTTCCCATACAGTTGGTTCCCTTTTAATTTTGCTAGTGTTTTCTTTAGCTGAACAGAAACTTTTCAGTTTGATATAGTCCCATCTGTTTATTTGTTCTTTTATTTCCTTTGCCCTTGGAGAAGTATCAGTAAACATATTTCTGCATAGGATATCTAAAATTTTTTGCCTATATTTTTCTCTAGGACCTTTATGGTGATACTGCTTATGTTTAAGTCCTTTATCCATCTTGAGTTTTTCTGGTGTACGGTGTAAGTTGGTGGTCTAGTTTTATTTATTTATTTATTTTTTGCATGGCCCTGTCCAGTTCTCCCAACACAACTTGTTGAAGAGACTGTTTTTACTCCATTTTATTTCCTTCCCCCTTTCTCAAATATTAATTGACCATAGAGTCCTAGGTTTATTCCTGGGCTCTCTACTCTGTTCCATTGATCAATATGACTATTCTTATGCCAGTACCAAACAGTTTTGATGACAGTAGCCTTGTAGTATAGTTTGATGTCTGGTATTGTGATTGCTCCTACCTTGTTCTTCTTTCTCAAGATTGCTGTGGCTATTTGTGGGTGTTTTTGGCTCCATATAAATTTTCAAAGTATTTTTTCTATTTCTGTGAGGTCTGTCATTGGTATTTTAATTGGGATTGCATTGAATCTATAGATTGCTTTGCGTAGTATAGACATTTTAATGATGTTTATTCTTCCCATCCATGAACATGGTATATGCTTCCATTTATTTGTATCTTCCTTGATTTCTTTCTTCAATGTTCTGTAGTATTCTGAGTACAGATCTTTTACCTGCTTGGTTAAGTTTATCCCTGGGTACTTTATTTTTCTTGTTGCTTTGGTAAATGGGATTTGATTTCTAGCTTCTGTCTCTGATATTCCATTATTGGTATACAAAGATGCTTTTGATTTCTGAATATTGACTTTATATTCAGCTATTTTGCTAAATTTGCTTATTAGGTTGAGTAAATTTTTGGTAGAGTCTATCAGGTTTTGTATGTATACTATCATGTTATCTGCAAATAATGACAGTTTTACTTCCTTCTTTCCAACTTGGATACCTTTGATTCCTTTTTCTTTGATATCTAATAGCTAGAACCTACAAAATGATGTTGAACAGAAGTGGAGAAAGTGGACAGCCTTGTCTTATTCCTGATCTTAGGGGGATAGCTTTTAGATTTTGCCCACTGAGTGTGATGTGGGCTTCAGGTTTCTCATAGATGGCCTTTATGATGTTGAGGTATGCTCCCTCTATTCCCATTTTGCTGAGGGTTTTTATTATAAATAAAGTACTTTATCAAATGCTTTTTCAGCATCTATTGATATGATCATATGGTTTTTGTCTTTCATTTTGTTGATGATGTCTTTCATTATTGATTTGTGAATGTTCTAACATTCTTGCATCCCTGGGATGAAACCCACTTGATCATGGTGTACAATCTTTGTAATGTACTGCTGAATCTGGTTGGCCAATATTTTGTTGAGAATCTTAGCATCTATGTTCATCAGAAATATTGGATTATAGTTTTCCTTCTTAGTTGTGTCTTGACCTGGTTTTGGGATTAAAATAATATTGGCCTCACAGAAATAGTTTGGGACTTTTCCCTCTTGTTGGATTTTTTGGAATAGATTGAGAAGGATAGGGGTTAGTTCTTCTTTAAATGTTTGGTAGAATTCACCTGTGTAGCCATCTGGTCTGGGGCTCTTGTGCTTTGGGAGATTTTTGATTACCTTTTCAATTTCACTAATTGCTATTGGCCTATTCAGGCTTTCTGCTTCTTCTAGATTCAGTTTTGGTAGATTATAGATTTCCAGAAATGTGTCCATTTTACCCAGGTTGTTGTATGTCTTGTCATATAGTTGTTTGTAGTAATTTCTTACAATCCTTTGTATTTCTGAAGTATCAGTAGTGATTTCTCCTCTGTTGTTTTTGATTCTGTTTATTTGGGTCCTCTCTCTCTTTTTCTTGATGAGTCTAGTTAAAGGCTTGTCAATTTTGTTTATTTTTTCAAAGAACAAGCTCCTGGACTTATTGATTCAAATTGTAGTTTTAGTCTCTAAGTTACTTAATTCTGCTCTGATCTTGATGATTTCCTTCCTTCTACTTGCTCTGGGCTTTGTTTGTTGTTGCTCCTCTAGTTCTTTCAGCTTTGTGGTTAGGTTGTTTTTATAAGCTTCTTCTATCCTTTTTAGGTAGGCTTGTATTGCTATGAGTTTCCCTCTGAGGACTGCCTTGGCTGTGTCCCACAGGTTTTGGGCTGTTGTGTATACATTGTCATTTGTTTCCAGAAACTTTTCGATTTCATCTTTGATCTCATTGTTTACCCATTTGTTACTTAAAAGCATGTTATTCAGTCTTCATGAGTTAGAGTGTTTTTAGTTTTCTTGCCTTGAGGTTGGTTTCTAGTTTCAAGCCATTGTGATCTGAGAAGATGCTTGGTATGATTTCAATTTTCCTGTATTTGTGGAGGCTTGTCTTGTGACCTGCCATGTGGTCTATCTTTGAGAATGCTGGATGTACATTTGAAAAGAATGTGTAATTTGCTTCTTTGGGGTGAAAGGTTCTGTATATATCAGTTAGGTCCATTTCCTCTAGTGTGTTGTTCAATTCCACAATATCCTTGGTGTTTTTTGTTTGGAAGATATGTCCATTGTTGATAATGGGGTATTAAAATCCCCTATAATTAGAGTGTTGCTGTCTACATCCTTCTTGAAGTCCTCCAAGATTTTCCTTACATATTTGAAAGCTCCTACATTGAGTGCATATATGTTCACCAAAGTTATATCTTCTTGATGGATGGTTCCCTTAAGTATTATGAAATGTCCTTCTTTGTCTTTTTATGGCTTTCATTGTAAAATCTATTTTGTCAGAAATAAGTATTGCTACTCCAGCCTTTTTTCATGTCCATTTGCTTGATATATATTTTTCCATCCCTTCACCCTCAATCTGTGTCAATCTTTTGTTCTGAGGTGGGTCTCTTGAAGACAGCATATATGTGGGTCATGTTTTCTCATCCATTCAGCTAACCTATATTTTTTGATTAGCACATTTAATCTGTTTACATTTAGGGTTATTATTGATTGATACTTATTTACTGACAGTTTCCCACTTTGGGCCTGTGTTCCTCTCTCTCTCTCTGCTTCTTCATTTTCTTAAAGCAGACCCTTTAGCATTTCTGCAATGCTGGTTTAGTAGATATGTATTCTTATTGTCTTCTTTTGTCCTTGTTTCTCCTTCCATTTTGAATGAGAGCCTTGCTGGGTAGAATATTCTTGGTTTCAGGCCTTTGTTTCCCATTACTTGGAATATTTTTTGCCATTCCCTCCTGGCTTGAATTGTTTCTGTTGAAGAATCATTTGATAACCTTACCAGAGCCCCCTTATATGTTATTTGCTGCTTCTCTCTTAATGCTTTTAGGATTCTCTCTTTGTCTTTGAAATTTGCCATTTTAATTATAATGTGTCTTGGAGTGGGTCTGTTTGGATTCATCCTGATTGGGACCCTCTGTGCTTCCTGAACTTGAGTAATATTTCACTCATCATGTTAGGGAAGTTTTCTATCATTAATTTTTTGAACAGGTTTTCCATTCTTTGTTTCTCTTCTCCTTCTGGTATCCCTATGATATGGATATTATTACATTTCATGTTTTCCTGCAACTCTCTTAAAACCTTTTAATTCTTGTTCAGCCTTTTTTCATTCTCTTGCACTGTCTTGGAATATTTTTCTATGTTGTCCTCCAGCTGGCTGATTCAATCCCCTGCTTCCTTTAGCCTGCTATTCATTCCTTCTACTGTATTCTTCTATTTAGAAATTGTATTCTTCATTTCCTCCTTGCTCTTACTGATAGTTTCTATGTCTTTTTTAATGCTGATATAGTTCTCAGTTCCTTGTAGCTTCCCTGGAGTTATAGTGTTCTTTGAGCTGGCTGAGCTCATTGAGCTTCTCTATCATCATTATTTTGAATTCATATCTGATAGTTTGCTTGCCTGTTTCATTTAGTAACCTTTGCCAGGCTAAGGAACTGCTAGGCTGGAAGGATTAATTAAGTTATCATCCTTTTGGTCTGTGACCCACCACCCGGCTCAGATACAGCTTGGGATGACAGACCAATTCAGTTATAAATCAATGAATCAGCTACCAAACTCAGGCCCTGCTGGGCTAGACAGAGAGGGTCAACTGTAATCCAATAGATCAGTTACCAGCTCAGGTGCAGCTTGGTGGGACAGATTCAGATATAAATCAATGAATTTGTGATCAGCTACCATGCTCAGGTGCCTCTGGGCTAGGCAACAAGATCCAGTTGTCATCCAGTGAATCTGTGATCAGCCGCCAGGCCCAGGGGACACTGGGTGAGACAAACCAACTCAGTTAGAACCAGTGAATTCCACAATCAGCCACCAGGCTCACTTGCCACTGTGTAGAGCTGCTGACTCACCCAGCTGTAAGTCAGAGAGTTTGTAATCATCCACCAGGCCCAGGTGCTGCTGGGCAAGAGATATCTCTTCAGGTGCCAAGTACTGCATCTATGCTCTGACAGGGCAGAGCAGAAGAGGTTTATTTAGATGTAAATCAATTAATTGTGATCAGGCAGCAGGCTCAGGTGCTGCTGGGTGGGGCTATGATGACCCTCATAAGGAAGCTCCTGGGGTGCAGCCCAGTCTGCTGGAGGTATGGGCGATGAGTCAGGACCAGGATCCCCACAGCTGCTTCCCCACTTCTCTCCTCCAAGGCACCATGGCAAACTCTCCCCATGCATCTCCAGTCCTCTCTACCCTCCCTCTGCTGCAGCCCAGGGTAGGTGGGTGCCAATGTATTTTCATTGTGGTCACCCTAGTAGTTCTCTGTCTCCAGTGCTCTCTCAGGCTGGTAAACTCCACGGTTTTCCTCCCTTCTCAGCTGGATGCTGCTCTGCTTTCTGCCATGTTGCTATAGCTGGGACACCAGCTGGGGGACCAGAACCCACCCTTCTCAGGTGGAGTCCCCAGCTCCGTCCCTTTGGCTGCTGCCTCCTATGGGGGCCCAGCCAGCCACTCGTGTTTCTGAGATATCCTAACAGTCATGTTGTGATGAAGCGGCCTCTTCTGTTCTGTCCGTGGTTATAGTGCTTCTTTCCAGCTGGTGTTCTGTTAGTTATTCCAGCTGACTTTTTCTCCAAAAAAGTAATTCCAGATGTGACCTGGGAGGAGATTGGTGTAGCTCCACTTACTCCTCTGCTATCTTGCCGTATTTACTGCTTTTTATGTGCCAGACACTATTTTAAATGCATTTATATCTATCATCTCATTTATTTATCAGAATAACCCTATGGCATGGGTGTTATTATTTACAATTTTCAGATAAGAAAATGGAAGCCCAGAGAACTTGAAAATGTGCCCTGTGTCACACGACTAGTGAGTGACAGGATCAAGATTTGAACCAAGCTATGATAAAATCACACCACTACCACCTTCTGGTTCCCATTAGTCCTAGTCAAAGACACCCTGGGTGAAAAACATACTGATAGGAAACAAGGGAGTATGTGAAAAGAGACTTCAAAGATAGCTGGCAAGAGTGTCAGCTGGAATAAGCTTTCCAAGAGTAATTTGACACTCTCTATCAAGTGTTGAAGCATATGTACATGTTTAGCAAAGTCAACTGAGGCAATATAAATAATAGCAAAAAAATAATAGAAATTACCTGCTATTCGACATAAGAGATTTTTGTATATAAATGATGATACATTATATAGTGAGATTATACAGTCATAAATCAGAACTGTGATTTAGATGCCTACTTACATAAAAGGTTATAGACACCATTTACTGAAAATTCATGTGCATTACAAAATAGAATCTAGAATATGATAGTACTTATAAACATGTACACATACATTTACATATACACACACTCATTTTTTGAAGTTTAGAATGATATAGACTACAATGATATCAAAACATCTATGGTTATATCAACAGTTGTTTTGTCATCAGAATCACCTGTATTCCTTTTTTTCTCTACTTTATATGTTTTTATTAAAGAAATAATAAAAATTATAATTCTAATATTTAATGATAGTGCAAAAATAATGAATAATTGGATATGTACTATCTCTTAAATAAAGAGTCCAAAACAGGATAATGTGATCTTATCTTGGTAAAAATCTAAGTGGGTTATATTATGTTGTATGTAAGAATATACAATAAAATCACATCTCTGAATAGCAGGATTAAGAATGGATTTTATTTTTCTTCATTGTGCTAATCTGTATTTTTAATTTTATGCTACTTGTATAATTAAAATAAATATTTAAATGGCCTATTATTAATGATAAATATTAGTGGGTTATATAAACATAGAATTCAAAAATTGCATAAACACAGCACAAAAACATACCAATGTTCAAAATGGGTTAAACAACTATAAGTTGTTAATTCTTTTCTAGCACTTAGAAAGTAATCCTCTGTAGTGTCCAGAAAAGAAGATTAAAACTATAGAATAACACAACTTGAAATGATGAAGAATTTAACAGCAACCCTGAAATGTCCCTAATGCAGAATACATAAGAAAAGCCATCAATTTGCTTCTGGGACGGTTTTAAAATGACAAATATACAACATTATAGCTTTGTTATCATGTGAAAGATATTAATCAAAAATAGCCTTAATATTTAAATGCAGCTTTCTTTGGATTTTTTCATGACATAAAATTTATCTTTTCAATTAAATGTATGAAAATTGCATATTACACATTTGTGCCATGGTAATTTCATGTTGCCTATGTAAGAAACTCATCAAAATAAGGAATCCTAATATATTAAAATATAGACTCTTAATTGAATCCCAGTATAGCTCATAATGTTTTTCCAATAGTTCTACACTAAATTGATGAACATACGACAGAAATGACAAGAAAAAGATTTAAATGTAAATCAAACAGAATTTGTAAAAGGGGATCAATTTACTGTCATACAATAAGAAAAAATACACTGTAAGTTTAAATAACAAACAAGGAACACTAACACAGAATCAGTTTTGACAAGTTAAGGCAATTACTCCAGGGAAAAAAAAGAGAAAATTCTATGAGATAATAAAAAATATTTCACAATAATAATTAAAAATTCAGAGTTACTTGAGTCTCATTTTATTCTAATAAAATATAGCAAAACTGTCTACTTTAAGAGTAAGAAATATAGTCCCATTTGTTTATTTGTTCCTTTCCTTTGCTCTAGGAGAAATATTGGTGGGGCAGAGGAGAGCAATGGCAGGGGACGTGGGGGGAATGAAACAGTTGTAATTCAACAAGAAATTAATTTTTAAAATGTTCACACAGAAACCTGTAAAAAAAAGAATGAGAAATGTAATAGCAAGCAATGAAAACATTACAAATGCAGAGTAGAAGATAATTCTAAGAGAATGGACTTCTATTTTTCTCCTGGCTAGAAGTTGTAATCAATACTCTCTCCAATGATTTGATTAAACGATTAAAGAGTTAAATATGCCCAGATACTAGAAGGTTCTCTTGTCTACCATCAGTGTGCATCCTTACCATATAACAGGTTCTTTCCAAAAATAATGAGCAAGTGGGACCAAAAGGGGCTGGACAGAGCAAATTTTGTTGTCTTAAAAACATAGAAGAGAAATGCTTCGGTAATACATGTTTTTAAGCTATCATTCCCCCAAAAGAAATAATGTTATGGTTGATTCCAGGGATACTAGTCACAAACAGTGCCTCTGAAGCAAAATGGTGACCTGATACTGAGCAATATAAAGAAAAAACTGAAAAAATATATTCACAGCCACAAAATAAATGCCACAGAAGGGAACACTCAAGTTTAATGTCATAAACTACAAAGGATTGAGCTTTATAAAGATCAAGTTAAATATCTCAATAAAAAAACTTTGTTTAAGGTCATAGGTGGTGGCTCAGTGGATAGACGCCAGCCTGCAACCCCAAAGGTTGCTGGTTCTTTTCCCAGTCAGGGCACATAACCAGATTGCAAGCCAGGTCTCCAGCCAGGTCCTTAGCTGGAGGCAGGTGAAAGGCAACCATACGTTGCTGTTTCTCTCCCTTTCTTCCTCCCTCCCTGCCCTTCTCTCAAAAATAATGCATTTTAAAAAAATAGATTTCTAAAAAAAAAAAAGCTTTGTTTAAATACGTAAGAGGAATATTTTGTGTAAAAAGGTGAACTGTGTTTTTTGTCATATAATTCAACTAATTATTTGTTTCATTAGCTAGCTTCAGCATAGAAATGTAACTAACTACATTAAGATGTAATCATAGTGTTGGGTCAGACTGAGGGTCTGTTCTATCCTTGCCAGTCAGCCATACCATAAAAGTTGAAGACACCAGCCCTTCCCCACAACAAACTTTCTCTTTAATATGTCCACCATTAGACTTGCTCCAGTTAATTAACTTATACCTGTCAAATGCCCTTATTAAATGCATCTGGGAGACAGCGGAAGACTTCATTAATTAAGGTTGCATTCAGCTTCAAGTACCAGATGCCTAACTCACCTGAGAGGAATTTACTGATTTCATGCCACAAGGCTTGGAATATGACCTCACATGTCACTAGGACTCAGGTTGTTAACATAGTTTTGTTTTGCCTTCTTGGCATTTGGTTTTCCTCCTCAAGTTCATGGGATGGCCACTGAAAGTTCTATCAACTGTTAAAAAGCTGAAAAACAACAAAAAGCCTTATAACTCCAGAAACCAAACTTTTAAAACACCCCCTCTTACCCTCGCTGGTGTGGCTCAATGGACTGAGTGCCAATCTGCCAGTGGAAAGGTTGCTGGTTCAGTTCTCAATCAGGGCACATGCCTGGGTTGCAGGCCAGGTCTCTGGTTGGGGATTTGGAGGGGCAGCTGATGGATGCTTCTCTCCCTTTCTGCCTCCCTCCCTTTCCTTCTCTCTAAAAATAAATAAATAAAATTTTAAAGGCCTCTCTCCCATTCTTCCTAGACAAGAATAAGACTAACTTCTAATACATATAATTACTGCCTATATTAGTATCAGTTGAGAACCTAGACTAAAATTTCCCTTTGGGTTAGCAATAACATTATAAAAAATAAGTTTAGGAGTTCAATTATCAATGCCTCACCTTTCAAGATTCCTTAATTTGGAAATGCGGACAGGCCTCTAAGTAAGTGTTGAAGGTCTCACAGGCAAGGATAAAATGCTCACATCTCATACCAACTAGGAAAGTGCCAGCAGAGTGGGCCTGGAAAACTGGCCTGCTTTCTAGTCAGACTAATAATAATAACAACAACAATATTGTGCACATTGATTGTATATCAGATCCTGTCTTAAGCACTTCATACTTGTAGCACGAAATCTGAGCAATATCATTGTTTTAGGTACTTCTGTCAGCCCCAATTTTAAACCTGGAGTACCTAAGGATTAGGTTTAAGTAGCTTGTCAAAGACTTTGGGAGATGAATACACAATGCAAAAACAAACTGATGTCTAACAGCATTGTATACTTAAAACATATATAATCTTATTAGCCATTGTTACCCCAATGCATTTTTAAATTTTTAAATAATAATAATGCAAAAAAATCACGCAACCAGGTGTCAGAGCTAGATTTACACCTAGATAATGTGAGTTGAGTAGGAGGTTGAGATTCAAATGTTCAGAGTGCCTTTCTCAGATGGACTGCGGCCATAGACCAAAGGCTTTAGTAAAACACCTATTTCTCTTTCAGAAGCTGAGAACAGTTTAAGCTGAATTGGGAGGAAATGAGCAATAAATTGCAAATTCAATACAGACCTTTAAATGACAAAAACAGTCTGTATGACACCTTTTTTGGGCCCAGGAATCTTGAGTCACAGAGCTTGAAAAGATTTTTTTTTTTAATGTCAGTCACTAAAGCTTTTGTGTGAGTTATTATATCTCCCCATAGATTTATTATAAACCAATAGCAATCACCACCTTCAAGTTAGCTTAGATATTGCAATCATTGCGCAATTTCTCTGCTGCTAAAGGAAAAGTCCCTGTTTGCTCACCACACCAACAGGATGAATGGCATTGATACCAAATTTCATTTCCATTTTAAACAAAAGCTACTCATAACATGGTAGATGGAAGCAATAAATAAATCAAAGACTATGCATAGTGAAACTTGTGAAAGCCATATCACCACAAACCAAGGGTAAGAGAACATGATGATACAATCAAATCTACCCTCACAAAGATAAAAATATTCTTTATTAAGTTCAAACAACATACTGGTGCATGAACACCACACAAACAACAACAGAGAAAAGGATTGTCGAAACTCCATTAAGTCAGCAAAACTTGCCAGGAAGTCTCACAGGTGGCAATGTCATGTAATTTTTTCAAAAGTAATAAACATGCCTGATAATTTTAAATGTTAAAGAACAAGATTATTCTTCTGTTTTTGTTTTGTTTATAAGCAGATGGCCTACCTTTCTGTGAGGTCATGGCTTGGGAAAACTGGTACTTAAGGTTTCTTGTGTTTATTTTGTTTTGGCTTTTTGTTAAATTTTACCTATTGATATAAAATTCACATGTCACAAGATTTGTCACTTTATAGTGAACTATTCAGTGGCATTTAGTACATTCACAATGTATGCAACCTCACCTCTACCTAGTTTCAAAAATCTTCATCAGCTCTGGCCAGTGTGACTCAGTTTGCTGGAATGCCATCCCATAAACCAAAAGTTTGTAGGTTCAGTGCCTCAAAAAAGCAATGAAAAAAAAAATGTCTTCATGTGAGGATAAACAATCAAACAAAACAAAACAAAACATCTTCAACATCCAAAATAAAACCCTGTATTTGTTCAGAAGTTACTCTTCACTGCATGCTCCCACCTTGTTCTACATCCAGCCCTGCCACCAATCTGCTTTCTGTTTCAATAAATAACTCATTATTCATTGTATGTTTGATAAGTTTCCCCAGACATTCTAAATATTTTGCAATTCTTTATTATAGAATCACTAAATACAATGGACAGGCTTACTAAATCAGGGAGATGGTACAATTAGATGCAGCCTATCTAATGGAATGCTTACAGCCTTTTTTTTTTTTTTTTTTTTCTTTTAGCATTTTTACCCACAAAATCAACCCAGAGCACCATATATTCTGGATGTAAGTAACTGCTCATCATCAGTGAGAAGGGTGGAAAGGCTACTCATGTCACACGAGTACAAAGACAAGTTTCTGTCCTTCCATGGTGATGTCAGTGGTCCAGAGTTTTGTTTGGCAGATTCTAACAAGGACACTTCATGGGCTCTTAAATTGTATTCCTGTGCTTCCCTTTACAAATGTCAAACCATCCACCAAAACAACTAGAAACTAAACTGTTAAAAATAAAAGTTGCTACCTTCTAGGCTCAATTCTCCCCAAAGGGTACAGGAAATAGTTATAATATAAAATTTTCCTTTGTTGCCATCCCCATGTACAGATCATACATGCCAGATACCATGACGTGAAGGGGGTAAAAAAGAACACACCTGAAAAATATTTCATCATTAAGCAGGAGCTTATGGTCTTTGGGCTGAGAGCCTAGCCTTGTAGAAAGTACTTGAAAGGATGCCAGAAAGTAATTCCAAATAGTTACATAGTGCCTACTCTTCTCCAGCTCTACACATTATTTATTTGTTTGTTTGTTTCTTGTCTATTTAATTAATTTAGTGAGCATACATATGTTCATTTAATTGTCAAAAACAATCATTCAAGAAAACTACTATTGTTATCATCCCTACTTTACAGAGAATTAAACTGAGACACAGAGAGGTTTTGTAACTTATCCAAAGTCACACAGCTTCTACTGCCAGGAGCTGGTCCAGGCCACTTGGCTCTGAGGTCTATGTCCTTAACCTCAAGGGCATTCTGATGCTCCAGACCAAATAAATATTCTTTAAAAAGCCTACTATTTAGTGCTCAGCTATTAACAATACAGTTGATTACATTTTATAAAATTTAAAAAGGAGAGAGTTCTATTTTATTTATTACCTTGAACTACATGAAGATTATCACAAGGAACATTTTCATGAAATGCAATAGATACACTCTTCTGAAGTACATGGTGTAGGAAGTTAGCTGAGCTGTGGATGGGTCCAAATTTTTTTAATAATTTAGGAAAAGTGTGTTTTTCACCATAGACAAAAACTACTGAATAATAACTTTGCTTAACACTCACCAAAAAAAATATGACTTACAGAAGAATTTCATTTTAGGGTGAATCTGAATTTTACAGAGAAGTATAGTGAGATAATAGGAATATATACATATACATACATATATACATATGTGTGTATATATATGTGTGTATGTGTGTGTGTATATATATATAGAGAGAGAGAGAGAGATACATTTTATTTAGTGATTCTATAATAAAGAGTTGCTTTCTGCCTCAGTTCTGGGCACAGAGCTTTTAAAACACTTAAGATTTCCTAAATGATAAGATCACTGGAAGCACCTCTTGTGCTAAGATTTGTCTTTGACCCTGCCCCTGACACAGGGGCTCCTAAAACCCTTGAGAATTCCTAAGTCATGAGGGTGCTAGGACCATCTTTTGTTCTAATGAGGGGTCAATGGGTGGGCTCCTGGGTGGCTCCTTGATGGGGCCTGATCACCAGAAAGACCAAGTCATGCCTAGAACTTCAGGGTTTTTAGCTTCCCACTCCACTTCTCCACTTCTCCACAGAGGAGAAAGGAGCTAGAAATGGAGTTAAAAATTGATCATGCCTAACAGGTGGGATTGACTTTGGGGGGAATGGGTAGGTGGGTAGGGGACAGAGGGGAGCAAAAAGGGGATGGAGGTCATACAACAACAATTTTTTTTTTTTAATTGATCATGCCTAACAGGGGGGATTGACTTTGGGGGGAAGGGGGGGGGGGGGAGGGGGACAGAGGGGAGCAAAAAGGGGATGGATGTAATACAACAACAATAAGATTTTAAAAATTGATCATGCCTATGGGAAGAAGCCTCCATATAAATCCCAACAGAATGTGTTTTGGGGTACTTGCAGGCTAATGGATACATCTACACCAGGAGGGTGATGCTCCCAACTCCACAGAAGTCCCTCTAAGACCTCACTCTGGTATCTCTTCATCCAGCTGTTCACCTGAATCCTTTATCAGAATGTGTAATAACTTAATAAAAGAGCTTCCCTGAATTCTGTGAGCCACCCCAGCAAATTAATCAACCTCAAGGAGGGTGTTGTGGGAACCTCTGAATTATAGACAGTCAGAAAGAAGCACAGGTGACAACCTGGACTTGTGATTAGTGTCTGATGTGGGGTCAGTTTTGTGGAACTGAGCCCTTAACCTATGGAATTTGACACTGTCTCTGGGTAGACAGTGTTAGAATTGAGTTAATTAGTAGGACACCCAGCTGCTGTCACAGAGTTGCTTGATGTGGAGAAACCCCACACACATCTGGTGTCAGAAGAGTTGTGAATGTGGTAATAGTGTGAGAGTAAAGGAGACAGAAAGACACACACAGTAAGTAGAGAACAGGGTTGTTTCCCTGCTCAGGAGAGAAAGACTGGGTACTTTTCCTAATAAAAATATATATTTGCATCCTGAATTTTCCACATCCTCTAATTTCCACTCTATCCTTTTTTGCTGTAACTTGGCCATAATTTTCTAAGTATTCTACCTACATGCATCCCTACCTCAAGCAGTTTGGAAAGCTTTTGAGTAAATCACAGGAAAAAGCAAAAGTTGACAGCTGCAATTTACAAACAATGTTCCCTGGCCACATAGCAGTTACAGTATTGTTTTTGTTGTTGTTGCTGTTTTGTTTATTGCTAGATAGAAGAATCTAAAAAGAGCCTGGGAAGGTAAGAGCAGTAAAATTACAGTACTCCAGCATTTGATAAATTCAGTTGAAAAAATAGTCACATTATTTTAAGGATATCTCAGGGACATAAATATGTTCCAATTGATGGTTTGAGCATCATGTCATCTAGATTTCCAAGATCACCATCAATATCCAAAATTCCTTCCTAGCCTTTTCTAGCACTCTCACTCATGCTCCCTGTGTTCTAGACCAACCCTCTCCAAAGTATTTTAGTGATGAAACAAATGTATTGTCTCTGCATCAATACAGTAGCCATTAACCATTTGTGCCTACTGAGCACTTGAAATATTGCTGGTTAAACTGAGGATCTAATTTTTTAGCTTTATTTAATTAATTGGCATTTAAACAGTCATGTATGCCTAGAAGCCACCATATGGGACAGAATAGCTCTAGACAAAGAGACCCTCTTATTCCTTCCCACCCTTTCCTCACTTACTCCTTGAATATTTTTTGACCATCTACTCTGAGCCAGACATTATGCTAGTCTCTAGCATAAAATAGTGAAAAGGCACTTCTGCCTTTATGAATGCTGAAAGAGACAACTACTCAATTACATGGTAAGTTCTTAATTCTAAGTCATGGTACTATATCATCAATTCTAAGATGTTCCATTTTTTTTTAAATATTAACATTTTTTTAATCAACTTATATGCTTTAGATCAGTGGCATCTATAATTACCATCAGCTAGGCCAGCCATGATAAATTGTCATCATCTGCACATACAGGAATTCAGTCATTATTCTTAGTGGCATAACCAGACAGTATGGAGTCCCTTAACATTTCAGACAATGAATTATATAAGGACCATTTTATGAAAGAATATGAGCCTTGGTCATTATCAGAAAATATTCAATTGACACCTTTTGGTAAAATCAATAAGCACTTCTACTAATAGCTCATAGTAAAGTCAAAATGACACCAGGATGAAACTGGCAGGTTAGACATCAAATTCCAAAGACAGAAACAGAGCATTCTGTTAAAAACATCTCCCTGGCTGATGGCTCCGTGGATAGGCACCGGCCTGCGAACCCAAAGGTTTGATTCCCAGTCAGGGCACATAACCAGGTTGCAAGCCAAGTTTCCAGCCAAGTCCATAGCTGGAGGCAGGTGAAAGGTAACCATACATTAATGTTTCTCTCCCTTTCTTCCTCCCTCCCTGCTCTTCTCTCTAAAAATAATAAATAAAATATTTTTAAAAAGAACTGCTGCTGCATCCCTGATGCACCTGAAGGTACAAGAATAACACAGTGTAGGAGAACATGGACAACATCATCTCTATGTGGATTAGTGATTCAGATTCTACATTTCCAGAACTATTAGGAATATCTTACTCAACTTATTTGGTTTATATTTTCCTATTAACAAATGCACAAGAATAAAGTATGATAAAATTTATGTCTACATAAATCAAAAAGAGCTCTCTTGATAAGTATGAAATAAAAATCATGGAGAAAAAACATTAATTGGGAGTGAGGATTTTCTTTCCTAATACATTAAATAGTTGAGTATTTTTTCCAACATAAGGCATTTTAAAATCCGTGAAATTTAGTATATGCAATACTCAAGTTTTCATGCTTCCAAAACTTTTTTTTTTTACATTTTTTTACATTTTCCCCTTTACATGGAATGTCCTTCTTATTCATCTTTCTGTTCCAGGTCAGATCTCTCTCTGACCTGATCTGATTGTTATCTCCTTTCCATCACAATTCATTCTGCTCCTACCCTGAATTCTCAGGGTACCTTCTTAGGACTACTATAGAGCACTTAGCATTTTTGTGTGTTTCTTACCTCACTCAAATAGAGTACCTGGAGGTCTAGACTCCTTAAAGACCAGTTGCATGCCTTATTCAAATCTGATATTCCACTTAGGATGCTACTGTGCCTATTGGAGTTTTTAGCATATGTACCAAGGATGCTATAGTGTTTAATGGCACAAAGATCCCCTGTAGAGTTGTGTAACAGACTGTAGACTTGGAATATGGCAGGCGTTACTTAATAGTAAGTTTCTGAGATATGTGAAGATCCATTCTGACCAATACATACAAGTGGTGTGGGAGAAGTGCCATGAAGATGTCAGGTAGAGTGTTTAACCTCCCACAAAGTTAAACATAGGTAATTGCACACATTTTGGGGCAATATCTGTTCTTCCCAAAAGCCCAAAAAACAAAAGTAAAAAAAATTAACTCTAAAAAACCCTAAATACTAACCAGCCTGGTATAGAAAATGACAGCAAATAATGCTCACAAATTTTAGAAGCTAATAGAAGATAGACAAGAAATATTCAGGAATGAAAAACAAAGACTGCTTTATAGGTGGGGCGTGGCACAAGCTAAAAATAGAAGGCTTTATTGAAATTCTGCTAGAGTCCCAGGCCCCTGTCTTTCAGCAAAAACAGTATAGACAAAATACAGTTTTGCTTCTGGAGAGGCTGAACCAGGGAAGCTCTGTGTTTCAAGCAAAGGGTAGCACCCAGGTGTAAATAAATCAAAGTAATAGAGTAGAGCTCCACATACTAAATAGTAGGATCCCCAGTCTTTTTCTCTCACTCAACTCTGAAAAATACAGGCTTATACCTCTCCAGAAAGGATTGAGAATTCCTCTTTGGGAAAAGTAATCAGCCTCCTAAAAATAATTCTGGTACTAGCCATTTAAAAAGATAATATTTTTGCTGGTCTATACACATATTTTTGCTGGTCTATACACACACGTGTGCATGTGTGTATACATGTACATATAGATGTTATTGAGATCCAATTTGAAATCTGAAATAAATATATATATATATATATATATATATATATATATATATATATATATATATATAAAAGGCCTGTTCAGCCAGGTAATATAGAAAATAGAAGCATTTATTCAAGAAGATACAAGAAACAATGTACATAGCACAATGATGCTTCAGTCCCCTTCAAAATAGGCACCTTGGGACCTTATACAGTTCTTCCTATCACTATCAGCTGTGCCATTGTTTTTTCCTGAATTCATTCACAGTCTGAAATCTCTTTCCTTTCAATGGTGATTTTAGATTTTAGATTTGGGAAAAATCAGAAGTCACAGGGCACCAAATCTGGGCTACAGGGGAGCTGGGTCAACTCAATGGGGTGATTTGATGTTTCACCAAAAAATATCTACATGAGGTGTGATGCATGAGCAGGTGCACTGTGGTAATGAAGCTACTAATTACCAGTTGCCCATAGATACAGCCTCCTGAATCAACCAGAATAGTTTCTACAGAGGAATGTTCAAGCTTAATGCAAAATTTGACACAGATTTATTGCTCTACTCACTCAGTCATTTTGAATGTGATGGGCCACATGGTACACATGCTCACTCAACAGCATCCACCACTCCCACTAACTAGTACAGTGAAATTGTAATTGTTCACACATGCACATTCTAGTCCACTCTCCATGGCTGCCAGGTTATATTGATGACATAACACAAACTGTAACACAAACTGTTCTTGTTATATTAACAATGGTTAGGCTTTTTCCACACAGACCTCATATATCCCAGTAAACGCTAAGCTCTTTGGTGCCTAGCTTTATAATCTATCCATATTTGTAGCCCATAATGCAGAGCTTTGTGTGTAACTGTTTAGTAATTTATTTGTTTAAACAAAAATTCTAAGAATACATTATTTACAGCTGTTTCCGTGGACTTTGATTAACAAGCAAAAGCTATTTGACCCTAACTTCCTAACTCAAATAAAACCCCAAACTAAAGTGGCCGTGAATACTTATGGGGCTCACAATGAACATATAACACAATTCCTCCTCTCATTCCCTCTAGGATGGTGATCAGAAGCCCCTTGTGCAGGCTCTGATGGGTCAATAGTGGTGAACCTCAGGCTCAAAGATGAAGGTGTAATGGTGCCCATGAATCTAAATAATCTTTCATGTTCTGCAGCCCATTTAGCAACATTATGGCCACCTTATAAAACACATTTATAAATGAAGTTTTAAGTTTTAAAATTTGTTAAAGTTTTTGAAATTGTTTTCTTTTTCCTAGATAATGTTCAATCAATTGCATTAGCTGTTATTGGTAAATAGGCAGGCGTGGAGATTTGGTACTAAAAAAATATAGGAAAAAATGTACAAGATAAAAGCTGGAAAATATGCTGCTTTACTTCCACAAGTTTTTAACATTCCCTAACAAGAAGTTGGTCCAGGCTAGATTTATTTTATGCTATCAGCTTCCAGGAAGACATCTCTGGTTTTTGTCATCAAAAACCATTAGTATTAGCTATTGATAAGTATTACTAAGGATTTTAGGGCTTTAAGAGTTCTCCACAACACTGTGGATATACTGAGGGTTGGCAACAGTTCAAGAATGGGGTGGCAAAATCGTTGACTCCTTTTCTTTAAGGAAAGAGTCAGTGGTAGAGAAGGAAAGATGCAATAAATGGAAGAAGCAGAAGCCAAGACTCATTTTTTTCCCCAAGGATGAAGTCAGCTTCACTTAGAGAATAAACTTTTCCATTATGATGCATGGCTGGAAAACAACAATTTTGAATCAAGGATATGTCCAAGGAGGACAATTTTAGTTGATCCTCACAACAGCCTTGCTGGTTACTCATTTTGGCCTCTACAAATACCCAGAGAGTGTGAATAAGAGCCCAGACTGCCTGTGAATGCTCTTTCTTCACCCTAACATCTGGTGTGCTGAGACCCAGCTGAGACTTCCTTCTTTAAGGAATCACATGGGAACAGCCTCTCTAAACACTGTCTTCTTCTCCTGTCTCCCTATTAACAACTCCACTTCCCTTGGAGTTGAGAATGGCACTGGAGACCCTTTATCCACACACCTCTTCTAAACCAATGCTCTTCCAACCTCACAGAAGAGTCACTGCCCCTGTGATGCTCATGCCCACCTGAAATAATCTCCCTGGCTTTCCATGACTCTGTCATCTACCCACCTCCAAGTCAAACCCATCAAAGAAGACTTTGGAATGAAGGCTCACTAAATTCCACTTTAACTACTCAAGGAATGATGCAGAAGAGAAATAGGTGGGAACCAAAGCTAACTTCTATTTGCCATTTTCATTTTGTCTGTGAGCCTTGTTCAGTTATCACCACCTTGGGCTTGGAATGCTATAAGCCTTGGCACAGGTACCAATTGGCTAATGACTAAGCTGAACAATATAGTAAAATATCTGGAATCAATTATACTCCACTCACACAGAAACTCAGGTTTCTAATATTCAGCAATATTTTTAGAAGTTAAATTTTTCAATATTCTCAGTAACCTTAATATAAAAATAATGTGACTAGATTCAAGCTATCATACACCATCTGTTATGTTGCCATTTCAAGACCCAGGGAACCTACTGACCAGGGATTATAGGAGTAACTGGTTAAAAGAAACCAGGTAGCAAGCAGCACAACTACAGCGACCCCTTTCTTCCCCTCAGATATGTTGTATTTGGGGTTCTCTGCCTCTGAGATCTTTTTATTTTATTTTATTTATTATTTTTAGAGAGGGGAAAGGGAGGGAGGCAGAGAGGGAGAGACATCAACATTATAGTTGCCTTTCAACTGCCTCCAGCTAAGGACCTGGCTTGCAACCTGGTTATCTGCCCTGGCAGGTAAGCAAACCAGCAACCTCTGGGTTTGCAGGTTGGCTCCTTATCCACTGTGCCCCCAGCTAGGCCTTGCCTTTGAGATCTTATTGATTGCTAATAACCTACAATATCCTTCTCTAGTTACTATTTCTGGAAAATGTTTATTTCTGCTTTTCATAAACATTCTAATGACCATATTCCTTATACACCTGCAAGTTCTAATCTTCAGTTCTTAACACAAAAATGTCAAAAGAATTCCCTACTTGAAATAAATCAAATTAGATATATCGGATGGTCTTTCAGTGGGCACAGAGAATAACATACAATAAATGACATTGTTGGTTTCCTGCATACAGCTGTCCCCCCTTTCTCACAGTCTCAATATATTGGGTTGGCCAAAAAGGCTGTGTAATTTTTTTCCATAAAAGACATGTTTTTCATTTTCACCAATATCTTTATTGATTTGGATATTTTGAATATGTTGGCTATCTCCTGCATGGTATAATGATGATTGTTCTCAATTAAGGTCTTGATTTAATCACTACCAACTTCAACTGATCTACCTGACTGTGGAGCATCTTCTAATAATAAATCTCCAGCACAAAACTCTGCAAACCAATTTTGACACATTCTTATCAGTGACAGCATCTTCTCCATATACTGCATAAGCCTTTAACCACACTCATCAAGAAAAAGAGAGAGAGAGGACCCAAAGAAATAAAATCAGAAATGAAAAAGGAGAAATTACAACCCATACCATAGAAATACAAAGGATTGTAAGAAATTACTATGAATAACTATATGCCAAAAAATTTGACAAGTTGGGTGTAAAGGGCAAATTTCTAGGAATATATAACCTTCCAAAACTGAATCAAAATGAAGCAGAAAACCTGACTAGAGTGATAACAACTAGTGAAATTGAAGTAGTAATCAAAAAATTTCTGGCAGACAAAGTCCTGTATAGGGCAGCTTCACAGGCAAATTTTCCCAAACATTTAGGGAAGTGCTAATGCCTATACTTCTCAAACTATTCTAAAAGATTCAAGAAGAGGGAAGACTCCAAACTCATTTTAGAAGTCCTCAGCAATCTTGAGAAAGAAGAACAAAGTAGGAGGGATCACAATACCTGATATCAAACTATATTACAAGGCCACTGTAGTCTGTTCTTACTGGCATAAGAACAGATACACTGATCAATGAAACAGAATACAGAGCCCAAAAATAAATCCAAGTCTCTATAGTCAATTAATATATGACAAAGGGGGCATGAGCATACAATGGAGTAAAAATAAACTCTTCAATAATGGTGTTAGGATAACTGGCATAATACACCCCAAAAACAAAAAATGTAAATTAGACCACCGACTTACACTATAGACCTGAATAAATTAAAAATGGGTGAAAAACTTAATTATAAGTCATGACACCATAGAAGTCCTAGAGGAAAACATAGGCAAAAAAATTTTAGATATCCCACAAAGCAGTATTTTTGCAATATATCTTCTAGGACAAGGGAAATAAATAAAAAAAGAAACAAGTGGGACTACATCGAATTTAAAAGCTTCTGCCTGGCTAAAGAAAACATCAGCAAAATGAAAAGAGGACCAACCGTATGGGAAAACACATTTGCCAATGATACGTCAGATAAGGGATTGATCTCCAAAATATGTAAAGAACTCATATGACTCAACACCAGGAAGATAAACAATCCAATTAAAAGATGGGCAAAAAACCTGAACAGACACTTCTCCAAGGAGGGCCCGTAGACATATGAAAGGATGCGCAACATCACTAGCCACCAGAGAGATGCAAATTAAAACCACAATGAGATACCACCTCACACAGGTCAGAATGGCCATAAATCTACAAACAACAAGTGCTGGCAAGGATGCAGCGAAAGGGCACCCTGTGCATTATTGGTGGGAATACAGACTGGTGTAGCCACTGTGAAAATGGTATAACATTTCCTTTAAAAACTAAAAATGGAACGAGCTTTTGACCCAGTGAGTCCACTGCTGGGAATATACCCTAAGAATCCTTAAACACCAAATTCAAAAGAACTTATGCACCCCTATGTTCATAGCAGTGCTATTTACTATACCAAGTGCTGAAAACAGCTTAAGTACTCATCAGTAGATGAGTGGATAAAAAATATGTAGTACATTTACACAATAGAATACTACATAGCAGAAAGAAGGAACTTCTACCTTCTGCATGTATAGAACAGGAGAATATTATGCTAAATAAAACAAGCCAGTATGTGAAAGACAAATACCATTGCATCTCACCTATAAAAGGAATCTAATTAACAAAATAAACTAAGGACGAAAATAGAATCACAGGCATGGAAACATGGAACAGACTGAAACTAACCAGTGGGGAAAGAGGGTGGGGATAATTGTGGAAAGAAAGGGAAAGTAGTAGTTGAAAAAAATGCATGAATGACCCATGGACATGGACAACAATGTGGGAATTGACTGTGAAAGTGGGGAGTGGAATGGTAGAGGAGGGCAAATGTGGAAAATTGGGACAACTGTAATAAAATAACAATGAAAATTCTTTAATAAAATAAAATATCTGCCTCTGTGTCCCTTTGACTCTTCACTGCCTCCTCTTCTTTCTCTATTTCCCTCTTTCTTACATACACTCACACACTACATTTCTACTATAGATCCTGCTCTGCTGGCCAAAGCCTATTAGCCTGGTAATAGACACCTGATCCAGATGTGCTTCCTACCATTCTCTTCTGCTATTAATTAGACAGAAAGAAAACTGGTTACATTTCAGCAGCAGAAACTTAGGTTCGACATAAAAAGAACTTACTGTCTAATTACAAAGACAAGCTAAAGTGATAATTACAGTATGTAGTTCACCTCCAGGTTTTCTACTTATTACACATTTCTCTCCAATTCTAATCACCCATGCCACCCTAATTTTTAAAAATTTTTCTTATAAGCTCCATTCATTCTTAAGGACTTAGAGCTGTCTTCCTGATCATTGCAATCAAGAGCTTTAACTAAGATAAGTGGGGGTTGAAATCTGTTTACTTATTACTTACATAGTTGACTTTTTCCATGCTCTCCAAAGAAAGTGTTTCCCGTGGGAGGTCTAAGTAAAATCATCTGTCCACCAGGACAGGGACAGTTCGTTTGCAGACCTCAGGTCATATACAGCTCTTCTATGTCAGCCTGATGAAGAAATAGTCATCCCAAACAGTACAGGGCTGGGGTTTAAGAAAACAAAGGTATAATGCCACATCTTTTAGTAATCACTAAAAAAGTACAATATTTTACATTAAGTACATTTCAGACTCTGCCTCATTTTTTAGAAGGAGTTGAAGAATTACAAAAACACATAGAGTATTACGATAGTTCATTTTATGTGCCACCCTAATGGGAATAGTAGCCAGTTATTTCTTCAAACATTAGTCTAGGTATTTCTGTAAAGGTACTTTTTCAATGATATTAATATTTAAATCATTATATATTAATAAAATAGATTACCATCTTTAATATAAATGGGCCTTATCAATTGGAAGCATTAATAGAAAAAGACTAATCTCTCCAAAGAAGGGGAACTTCCATCAATAGGCAGCCTTCAGACTTATACTACATTATCAGCTCTAACCTTCTTGCCTATCATTTGGATTTTAGATTTGCTAGTCTCCATATATATATACACTTGAGGAGGGGAGATAGGAGGAAGGGGGTGGGGCAAGAGGAGAGGAGAACAGATGTTTGACTTATTTGACTATCACGTAAATGCTTTCCTGGATTGTTTATCATCCAGTTGTCTAATATATTATAAGTAGATACAGTGCAAATTTTCATATCAGCCTTAGACATGCCTACTGGGTAGGGACAGTCTTTTATATTAGCATTATATATAGTACTATAAAATCATTAAAATTTTATTAAACATGTATTATCAAGGAAGGTTATATAATTATTGTAAACTAAAAGAATTTCTTAGCTGTTATGTGTAAATTTATCATTAATTCCAAATAAACTTACTCATTTTAACAAACTATTATTTTTTCAATTCTGAAATTATATTTGATACATATATGAATTATGTTTAATAGGTATAAGAATTGTTCCCACTCAATTTTATAACCATCACTTTTTACTAATTGCCTTATTTACTTAAATTACTTATTCAAAACAGCATGTGATTATTCAAAATAATGTTGCTCAATTTTAATTGAATTCTCAAGGAAGCCAGCAGGCAGCTTCTCAGCTTGTATGGTAATTCATCAACACATGCATTATGCATTTTTATGGATAGAACATGGATTAAAATGAGAGATTTGGTTGCAGGTATGTCTACTTTTCTTCAGTCAGAACAAAAGGAGGAGAAATAAAATACTTGCATAAAAAGACTTTTTCCTAAGAAGTCTAACTGCTATAGAATGTCATATCAACTCTGGACAGGTAGCTTAGTTGGTTAGAGTATCATCCTGACACGAGGTTGTAGGTTTGATCCCTGCTCTAAAACACAAAATAGGGGGACAGAGGGGAGCAAAAAGGGGATGGATGTAATACAACAATAATAAAATTTTAAAAAAAAAATCCTTTAAAAAAAAATAAAATAAAAAATAAAACACAAAATAAACAAACAAGCAAAATAGAAACAGACTCATAGATACAGAGAATATTTTGACAGTTTTCCCAGTGAGAGGAGAGTTGGGGAATGAGTGAGAAAGGTGAAGGGATTAAGAAGTACAAATTAGTAGTTACAGAATTGTCATGGGGATATAAAGTATAGTATAAGGAATATAGTCAATAATATTACAATAACTGTATGGTGTGAGAAATGATCATGTTTGGAAAGTATATTGAAGGTTGAGTTTTCAGAGTTTGCTGGTGTGAAGTTAGAAACTAGGAGATGAGTGTGACTCCAAGATTTCTGTCCTGAACAAGTGGTTTAATAATTGTATCATTTCCTCTGAGGAGGAAGTCTGAGAGAAGAGAAAGTTGAGGAGTGGAATGGGAAGTTTAGCTTTGGTTAAATAAATATGAGGTGCTATTTGACAACTAAGTAGAAATAGCTCATAGACAATGAAATATACAGTTCTGAAATTCAAGTGAGAAGAAGGGATTTAGGCATGTATTGGGGATTATGATGATACTAATGGTGTATAATGCTATGGAAATGGAAAGAAACACCCAGGGAGTGAACATACATAGAGAAGAGATTTATGACTGGACACTGCTGAGATCATGCCACCTCTGGGATTAAGGGAAAAGAGAAGTGTCCAGCAGAGAACATGGAGAACGACTGACTGCTGAGACAAGAGAATGTGATGTGATGGAAATCAAGTGAAGAATAAATCATGTATACGTACAGCAGTGGACCAGCAGCATCAACATCACCCAGGAACTTGCTAGAAAACAAATTCTCAGGCCAGACCTACTGAATCTAAAAGTGGTGTTTTCTCAGCCTTACTGCAGATTCTAATACAGGCAAAAGTTTCAGAGTTGAATAAAGGTGATCATGAAAAATATTTGGTCCCCAAAAGTATTTTCTAAAACCCAAAATGAATACATACTCATTTAAACTCTGTGACCAGTCCTAGATTTTAAAGTTTTTTGTTTTGGTTTTGGTTTTGGTTTTTTGGGGGTTTTTTTGCAGTATCAAATGCTGTTTATATAACTAGCAGCTTTGTGGCACAAATATCTTTAGCATTCTTCCTCATTTTACTTTCCACCAGATTTGTCTTACTGCATATAGTAGCTATTGTGTCCAGGAACTTCCTTCCCAACACTTCCTTTTATTTTTTTAATTTTATTTTTCAATTGCAGTGTATATTAAATATTTTGAATTAGTTTAAGGTATACAGCATAGAGGTTAGACAATCATATATGTACTTATGAACTGTTCTTCCCTGTATTTCCGGTATCCACCTGGCACCACACATAGTTATTACAGTATTATTGACTATATTCCCTATGCTGCACTTTACATTCCCATAACTATTCTGCAATTTTCAATTTGTAGTTCTAATCACTTCACCTTTTTCACCCATTCCCCCAGTTTCCCTCCTCTCTGGAAACCATCCGTCTCCAACACTTCTTTTGCACACAGATCTTAGCATTCTCTTCCCTTTCCCACTATCCTCCACCACATGAGAGTTCACATTACAAGCTGGAATATGAAACACACATGAACCTGAACAGACACTTCTCTGAGAAGGACATACAAAGGGCCCATAGACATATGAAAGAATGTTCAACATCACTAGCCATCAAAGAGATGCAAATTAAAACCACATGAGATACCACCTCACATCTGTCAGGATCACCATCATCAAAAAATCAACAAACAAGTACTGGCGAGGGTGTGGAGAAAAGGGAACCCTGGGGCACTGATGGTGGGAATTCAGATTGGTGCAGCCACTATGGAAAACAATATGGAATTTCCTCAAAAAACTAAAAATGGAACTGCCTTTTTTGAAAGATTTTATTCATTATTTTCAGACAGAAGGGCAGGGAGGAAGAAAGAAAGGGAGAGAAGCATGAATGTATGGTTGCCCTTCACCTGTCTTCAGTCAAGGACCTGGCTGGAAACCTGGCTATGTGCTCCAACTGGGGAATCGAACCAGTGACCTTTGGGTCCACAGGTGAGTGCCAATCCACTGAGCCACACCAGCCAAAGTGGAACTATCTTTGAAAACAGCCTAAGGACCCTGAAATACCAATTCAGAAGAACCTATGCACTCCTATGTTCATAGCAGCGCTATTTACAATAGCTAAGTGCTGAAAAAAGCCTAAGTGTCCATCAGTGGATGAATGGACACTAATGAGCAAAACAAATAAGCAAAACAGAAACAGAGACATGGAAACAAGGAACAGACTTTCAGTGTGCAGAGGGAAGAGAGAGGAGGAAGAAGGAGAAAGAGGCAAAGAAGGGGAACAGTTTAGTCAAGGAACTGGTATAAATGACCCATAGACATGGACAACATGTGGGATTGACTGTGGGAGAGGGGATAGGAAGGGCAGGGTAGGGAAAGCGGTCCAGGGGGGAATGGTATAAATGTAATGTAACAACAATAAATTAATTTTTTAAAAAGAAACACACACACAAAAAAAGGGTCATGCAGGACACTAAAAATTCTTATATATTTTAGACTATTGACTCAAATCTACCTTCTCACCAATATCAGTTTGGGAGTTTTTAATTGGTTTATCTATGCAGATTCCTGAACATCACTTCCATCTCAAAATAGAATCTTGGAAGTAGGACTCAAGAATCTGTATTTAAAATAAAATATAACTTAAAACCCCTGGCTGGTGGCACAGTGGATAAAGTGCCAGCCTGTGAACCCAAAGGTCACAGGTTCGATTTCCCAGCCAGGGCACATAACAAGGTTGCAAACCAGGTCTCCAGTCAGGTCTGTGGCTGGAGGCAGGTGAAAAAGCAACCATACATTGATGTCTCTCTCCCTCTCTGCCTCTCTCCCTTCCCCTCCTTCTAAAAATAATAAAATAAAATATTTTTTAAAAATAAAATAAAATATAACTTAAGAAAAAAAAAACCTTTCCAGTTGTTTGCAAAAATTTAGCTGGGTTCAGGAGCTACTTTCTAAACTATAGGGAGTTTAGAAATTCAGTAACCATAGATCTGTCAGGGCTAAGCAGTCAAGACAAGCTCCAAAGCAGAAGTGGGATTTGATTGAGCAGAGCAGACCGCCAACTGCAGTACACTATAGACTGACAGGTGGGAAAAGGACACAGGTTCTTCAGGAATGAACAAATACTATGACAAAAGCAACGTGAGTGGGTACATTCCTGTGAAATGTTAGATTCACCAGAATGCATAATGAGTACAGTGAGAAGTGGTAGAAAATAGGTTACACAAGAGGCACTTTGTAGTTAGTTTCAATAAGCAGTAGCTCAGGCTTCAAGGTAGATGAGTGGGACATGAACAGGAGAGAGGATGTCCCTGATCCTCTCTCCTGATCTCAGGAGAGGGATGAACCCTGATGTCCCTGAGTTTAAGCTCAGCTCTGAACTAACAACAAGCAATAGCCCCTACACTGGTGGTTCTGGGATATGATTCTGGGCAAAAGGTGGTTTAGTCTCCATTTGTGATTTTCAATAAAATGAAAAGACAGGACTAAATAGCCTTTAAGATTTCTTGAAACTCTAACCTTTTCTAAGTCCTACTATTTTATCATTTGCGATGAGTCCCTGTAAGCTTTTTTTTTTTTTTTCCTGTTCTTTGAATTTCACATCTATCCATTATGGAGAGAATAAATTGTCAAATAATGTGGGCTATGGAGGGTGATTAGTTTTACTAATCTCACAATAGAAAGTCTTCCATTTACAATCTAGTAACAGAAAACCTGGGACAATACACACCTTTCTCTAAGGTTTGCTGTCAAGAATTTTTTACCTTAATGGAGTTTCTTTTTTGAATGAGATAGGCCTTAAAACACACACACACACACACACACACACACACACACACACCCCGCACCACAAAGACCAATTCATATGCCATACATACCTAAAAGAATAAAATTCTGCAGCAAATAACATGTTAATTTTCTGACATGACAAACATTTCTGCAGTTGTAATGATTTTTCCAAGGGGCCTAGTGATATATAAGACTAATATATGCATGGGATAAAGCCTACACTTTCTATTTCCAAGTACACTTGACCCAATCCAAAATCAATTTTCTCCTCTTTTTGAAGTAGCTCCAATCTGTCAAGATCATCTTTCTTGGGCCTCATTGACCGTGTGTCCCTTTTTCCATCCTATTGTTTAATGACTGTCATTGTAAGTCACAGAGATAAAGATGCAACAGAAGATAAAACCTTGTTGCTGAGATAGAGAATTCAGTATTAAACTGTCTGGCTGAAAGCTCTCAAGTTTATTCTAATAATCCTCAGGAATAATTCTTTCATTATTTTCCATAAAATAAAGAATAATGTCCAAAATAAATGTCAAAGACAAAAACATTATGATAAAGATCTACAAACAAAGGAGAAAGCAAGATCAAGTTAATAAAACCTCTTAAGTCTGCTTTGTGCGATGGCTATGTGCTATATTAGGGATATCTGATGGCTTATCCAAGTTCCAAATAAAAGATTTACAGGATAAAAGCTGTAGAGAAAATAGAATAATTTACTCTGAAAGCCCTAGTTCTGTATCCTCTTATGATTTGTGAGTGACAAATGACCTCTTTACCAATGGTGCCAGAACGTAGTAGAACTGACTTCCTATGAAACAATTCCCTCAGGCCCTGGCTGGTAGCACAGTGGTTAAGGCACCGGCCTGCTAACCCAAAGGTCGCAGGTCGCAGGTTCGATTCCCGGCCAGGGCACATAACCAGGTTGCAAACCAGGTCTCCAGTCAGATCTGTGGCTGGAGGCAGGTGAAACGCAAACATACATTGATGTCTCTCTCCCTCTCTACCTCTCTCCCTTCCCCTCTTTCTAAAAATAAAAGAAATAAAATTAAAAAAAAAAAATTCCCCCAATAAAAAGCACCTGTAACACTTTATTGTTTATTGACCTAGGTTTATTAGATTTAAGCATTTAAATATATTTTATTTATTTAAAAGTTATTACATTAATAAATACTATTATTATAAATTTATATACAAAAATAACAAAGAAAGCTAACAAGTTGGTCAATAAGGAAAATGTTTCAAAACAATAAAAACTAGTATATACATGTTACAATGGGCATAAAGGTGACCACATATTTGATAAATACTGATCTCTCTCTTTTTTAAAGATTGATTGATTGAGAGGAAAGGAGAGAGAACAAGAGGAATAAGAACATCATTGTAAAGTTGCCTCTCACATGTCCCCAAAAGAGAACTTGGCTGGCAACCCAGGCATGTGTACTAGCTGGGTATCTAAACATTGACCCTTTGGTTCGCAGGCCGGTACTCAATCCACTGAGCCACACCAGCCAGGGCTGATCTTTCTTCACTATAACTTATCAGGGTAATTTTGTGGAAAATCAGATTTTAAACTAGACTCAGAAATCAGCAAAGCTAAAGAATTTAGTATTTTGAGGGTGCACTCTGAATATCCTGTCAATTCTACCACCTAAGTGAATTTTACATGTGTTCTCTTCATCTTCTCTGACACTGCCTGAAATAATCTTGTTTCTGCTTCCACTTTGGCCAATCCAATTCAATGCTCCTGTTGGCCTACTTTCTGGTCATGGAACATATCAAGTACCTTCTACCTCATTGCCCTTGTCTGTAGTTTTTGTTGCTGCAGGATGTCTGGTACATAGTAGCTGTCCAATAACGTATGTTGAATCTTCTGGTCTGTAGCTCCACAAGGACTGAGACTATATTGTTAAATTCCCCACTCTAACAAACTAGCATGGATGACCCATGGACATAGACAACATGTGGGATTGACTGTGGGAGGGGGGATGGGGATGGTGGGGCAGGGGAAAGCAGTCAGGGGAAATGGGATAAATGTAATATAACAACAAACAAACAAACAAATAAATAAGAAAAAAAATTCCCCACTCTATTCCCAGAGCTCAGTATAACACCAAAACCATGGTGAGTGTTCCATAAGTAGTTCTTAAAGGGAAGAAGGGGAGGCAGAGAAAGGGAGGTAAAAAGCAGAGATTAAAAAATTTAATTTTAACAAATTTTTAAAAATGTGCTACATGAGTTTTGCTTCAAGGACATGTCATTATCCTTGTCATCTTTATGATAATTCATGGAATAAAGATAGCAAAACCTATGTTAGTATTTTCCCTATTAAAATTATTTTATAGCTATTTGACTAAGTGTGCTGTTTTGAAAAATAATGAATAGTTTTTTTAAATTCCATTACTCTACCTAAATTAGCCCCAAAGCATTATCATGGACACCTATCTCTGTATTTCCAAATGCTAATAACTAAATATGCAGGTTTTCAATCTCTTTAACAAGCCATACTTGAATATTAAAATGACTAGGTACATGATAGAAACAATCTTATTAATATCCACATACAGTAGTTTGATTCCTATAAAATAATTGCATATGCTCAGAGAAACATCATGTTTCTACTGCTAGAGGTAATATTACCTCAGTGACACCATCAAAATGAATTATGCTTTTTCTTTATTACATCAAAACATATGCCACTATCTGTTGAATTTAACAAAATACAACATCAAGGCTGTTTCATATTTAGTACCCTAGAGTATACAATGGAGGAATAATGTCTTTTCAAAGGAAAATTGTTTTACACTTTTCCTTATAAATTATCTTCCCTTTTCATTCTTTATATGGTAAGAGTTTTTTTAGAGTATCATTTTTTTTTTTTTTAATATGGAACACTTCACGAATCTACATGTCATCCTTGCGCAGAGCCCATGCTAATCTTCCCTGCATTGTTCCAACTCTAGTATATGTGCTGCCTAAGCGAGCACTAAGGTATCATTTTTAAGCATAGAAATGTGCATGGCACTTGACTAAAGTTAATAACGAAATTATACTTTGTTGGCCTACTAGGAATTCAAAATATAATATATAAACATTGTAAACATAGAAAAGAAGAAAGAGAATTTATTTTTCCTCATTTTTAAATTTTATTGTTGTTCAATTACTGTTATCCCAGTCTTTTCTACATTGCTCTCCCCTGTCCCACCCACCCTCCCACTCCCACAGTCAGTCCTCACCCTATTGTTCATGTCCATGGGTCATTTATACTTATTTCTTGACTAAACCCTCCCTCTCCCTTCTTTCCCCAGTTATCCCCTCCCCCGCCCCCCGCTCTGGTTTTGTCAGTTTGTTTCTTATTTCTATGTCTCTGGTTCTATTTTGTTCATTTCTTTGTTTTTGTTCATTAAGTTCCACTTTAAAGTGATAACATATATTTGTCTTTCACCACCTGGCTTATTTCACTAAGCATAATATTCTCCAGGCCCATCCAAGCTGTTGCAAAGGGTAGGAATTCTTTCTTTCTGCTCCATAGTATTCCGTTGTGTAAATGTACCACAGTTTTTTGATCCACTCATTTCCTGATGGGCATTTACCCTGTTTCCAGAACTTGGCTATTATAAATAATGCTGCTATCAACATTAGGGTGCATAGGTTCTTTTGAATTGGTGTTTCAGGATTCTTAGGGTGTAATCCTAAAAGTGGGATCACTGGATCAAAAGGCTGTCCATGTTTAGTTTTTTAAAGAAATTTTATAGCATTTTCCACAGTGGCTGCACCAGTCTGCATTTCCACCAATAAAGCACTAGGGTTCCCTTTTCTCCATATCCTCACCAGCACTTGTTGTTTGTTGATCTGTTGACAATGGCTACTCTGACAGGTATGAGGTGATACCCTTATTATGGTTTTAATTTGTATCTTTCTGATGGCTAGTGATATTGAGCATCCTTTCATATGTCTATGGACCATCCTTAGACGGCCCTTATTGGAGAAGTGTCTGTTCAGGTCCTTTGCCCAATTTTTAACTGGACTGTCTTCCTGGTGTTGAGTTGTACAAGGTGTTTACATATTTTGGAGACTTTTTTTTTTTTTTTTTTTTTTTTTTTTTGCTATAATATCAAGAGAGCTTCAAAGACCACTTTTGGGTAGAGAATTTAAAATCATATTACATAATTTGTGGGGTGTATGTAAGTTCTGCAAAGTACAAGTTTGGCCTCATTCACCACAATAGAAATTTCAGCCTCATAAAGAACTTCATCACCCTGGCTGGTGTGGTTCTGTGGATTGAGTGCCAACCTGCAAAGGATTGCCAGTTTGATTCCCAGTCAAGGCACATGCCTAGGTTTTGGGACCAGTCACCCAATGATGGTGTGCAAGAGAAAACCACACACTGATGTTTCTCTCTCTCTCTTTCTCCCTCCCCTCCCCACTCTCTAAAAATAAATAAATAAAAATCTTCTTTTTTAAAGTACTTTATCAACTATTTTTCTCAAATCAGAAAAAAATTAATTTAAATATAGTAACAAATGCAACTTGAACAATGAAAATTGGAAGCAAAGTTTTCAAAATTGAAATCAATTGAACAATTGATTTTGTTTTAAGAGTACTTACCCAGTTCTCACTGAATGGCTCAGTTGGTTGAAGTGTCCTCTCATACACCAAAAGGCTGTGGGTTTGATCTCTGGTCAGTGCCCATACCTAGGTTTCAGGTTCGATCCTCAGTCAGGGTACAAACAGGAGGCAACCAATCAATGTTTTTCACATAGATGTTTCTCTCTCTCGCTCTCGCTCTCTCTCTTCCCCTCTCTAAAATCAGTAAACTTATCTTGGGATGAAGATTTTAAAATATATACTGGTTTAGTTTTTATGAAGCAAATTTCCTCCAAGAACAATACACAACATCTCAGGAGTTAATTCTCTGGGATTATAGTTGAATTTAATAACTCTCTTAGCTGTTAATTTTTATGATTGATTTGCTGATATGTTAAAAATACAGAACTTTCATTATAGCAAACTACCCATTTTCATTCTTTGCTTTATTCTGTGACCATTAAATATAACAGTGTATTATGCTAAGTGAAATAAGTCAGGCAGTGAAAGACAAATGCCATATGATCTCATCTACAAGAGGAATCTGATGAACAAAAAACCAAATGAACAAAATAGAACCAGAGGCACAGAAACAAGGAACAGACTGACAGTGACCAGAAGGAAGGGAGAGGGATAAAGGCAGGAAGAAGGAGAAGGGTTTAGTCAAGTAACACGTGTGAATGACTCATGGACATGGACAACAGGGTGGGGATTAACTGGGAGAGTAAGAGGTAAGGGGAGCGGGACAGGGGAGAGCAACAGGAGAAAAACTGGAACAACTGTAATAGAACAACAGTAAAATAAATAATAAAAAATGAAAGCCCTGGCTGGTAGCACAATGGATAAGGCGCCAGCCTGCAAACCCAAAGGTGGCTGGTTCAATTCCCCAGCCAGGGCATATAACCAGGTTGCAAGCCAGGTCTCCAGCCAGGTCTCCAGCCGGGTCTGTGGCTGGAGACAGGTGAAAGGCAACCATACATTGACGTTTCTCTCCCTCTCTGCCTCTCTACCTCTCTACCTTCCCCTCTCTCTAAAAATAATAAATAAAATATTTTTAAAAATGAAAAATAACAGTGTACATGATTTCCTAAAATTTAATATTTATAAATTAGAATTTTATAGCAACTTTAATTACTTTCTTGTAACTAGAGAAAAATGGAAAATATAGAAGAGCTCTAAAATAATATCATTATTTTGCCTTCCAGATTTAATCACAAGTAACATTGTCATGCATCCTTTTTTTTTTTTTTTTTTCAATTTATATGCTTAGTGAAATAAGCCAGTCAGTGAAAGACAAATACCATATGATCTCACCCATTACAGGACACTAATGAGCAAAGCAAACAAACAAGCAAAACAGAACCAAAGACATGAATACAAGGAAAAGACCTTCAGAGTGCAGAGGGAAGGAGGCAAAGAAAGGGAACAGTTTAGTCAAGGAACTAGCATGGATGACCCATGGACATGGACAACATGTGGAACTGAATTTGGTTGTGGGGTGGAGAATGGGGGGGTGGAGAAGGGGAGAGCAGGGGGGTTATGAGATGAATGTAATACAACAAAAAATAAAATGAAATGAAAAAAAGAAAAAAGTATTTAGAGAGGAGAAGTGAAGGAGAAAGAGAGGGAGAAAAACATCAATGTGTGGTCACCTCAAGCACCCCATAACCCAGGCATGCCCCCTGATTGGGAATCAAATGGGTGACACTTTGGTTTCAAGTCTGGTGGTCAATCCACTGAGCCACACTGGGCAGGGCTCATGCATCCTTTTTTATCTGATGCATTTTAAGTAGCCATTCATGCAATTAATCAATAAATATTTATTGACAGCCTGCTCTGTGCTAGTCATTGTTCTAGGTATTGGCAATACTACTATAAACAGAATAATTAAGGTGCTTGTTCACAAGAAGCTAACATTATTAGTAATGGAAATAAATAATAAACATGTATGTGTTATATAGAATTGTACACCTAAAGGCCATACAATTTTCTTAATCAATATCTTCCCAATAAATTTGATAAAAATTTAAAAATAAATAAGTGTGATAGTGGTATCTCCAGATAGTATGGTTTTGATATATGCATGTTGTTTTTATAATATTTGTTGTATATTTTATAGATTCATAATACATAACTAATTTTATTATCTAAGTAAAAGAAATAAGTATATAATAGAAAAGTGTAAGTACTCTGAGAAAAAGAATTTCATTTCACTTACAGAAATGAAAACACTGGGAAAGGAAAGCATTGAGAGAAATGTTCTAGACATGTTCCTTTTATAAAGCTGTTAGATCATGTGGGTAGTGGTGATGCCATCTTACTACTTTTTTAAGCTTTATTTTTATTATTGACACTATTACAGATGTCCCCATTTTTCCTCTCCTTGCCCACCTCCACTAATCCCCCACACCCACTTCCCTATGCCCATCACCACACTGTTACCTGTGTCAGTGGATTATACATTTATGTTCTTTGGCTGATCTCCTCACCTTCTTTCATCCAGTCTCCACCTCTCTCCTGGCTGATAGCTCTCTGTCTGTTCCATGTATTCATGCCTCTGATACCATATTATTTCTAATGATTTTTTGTCACCTTCTTCACTTGGTCTTTTAAGGGTATTTTCCCATTAGAAAATACATATTTCTATATTGTGATCTTAAAAACCTACCTAGAAATCCACTTATTTCTGGGTATTTGTTTCCTTTTTTATAATGTACTTATAAATAACTGTTTGCAGAAATTCTTTCACACACATACTTATAAAAATGCCTGATTATTTTATTACAGTAAATCCTAAAAATGGAAATACTTAATCAAAGAATATGCACATCTAAATGCTTTTGATTTATATTGTCAATTTTTTTATGTAGAATAATTATGGCAATTTTACACACACTAATTTGACACTTAGTATTTTATCTTTTCTTTTTAAAAAAATTAAGCATTTCAATGACAGAACTGAAGATGGCAGCACAGGTAGATATGGCTCACCTCTTCACACAACCACATCAAAATTACAACTAAAATAAAGGACAACCATCACTCAGAACAGTTAGAAAATAGAGTTGAATGGAAGACTGACAACTACAGAATTGAAGAAACTACATCCACCAAGACTCTTAGGAGGCATGCAACACGTAACAGGCTGGTCCCCCACCCGCATGTGGTGAACTAAAATTTGGAATAAATACCTCAGGGCAAAGAGTCCCAGATCTACACCAGGCCCCCCAGGCCAGACTTCCAGTGCCAGGAAGATAAGTCCCCACAAATTCTGGATGCAAAACCAATGGAGATTGAGTCAGTGGAAGAAATTGTTATAGCCCCCAAGCAGTTCATCTTCAAGAATCCACACATGAAAAAAAAAAGAAAAGAAAAGATCCCACACAGACTCACCTACTCACACTCACTCCCTCTAAGCTCGCCACCAGGGTAGCAGCTTGAAGGCGCCAGTGGCACACAAGGAGAAACTGAAGGGTCTGGCATCAAGACCAGCAGAGGCCATTGTCCCGCTTCTAAACCTTCCCCACACAGTTACATCTGAGACTCCATCAACCTGGCTAACACTATTTGACCCTCTTTGGCAATCCCCAGAGTCTCTGCCCCACCGAATTTACGCATCCACCTAAACTGCTCTTCCACAGGAAGGGCTGGTCTAGATTCACGCTTCACAACTTCCTAAATCCTATCAAATAAGCAACAGCTGTCTCAGTGAGCCCCAGGCCCGGCACTAGCAGCAACCAGCCTGGATTCACAGCTTGGCTTCACCTGGGAATCTCCAAGCCCAGCACAAGTAGCAGCATCTCAGATTGCATTATAGCTCAGGCAGGGTGCCCCAGGCAAAACACAGGTGGAGGAGGTACTGACCTTGGCCTGCACCACCCCAGAAACCCCAGAGCCAGTGTGCCTAATGGACAGCTACACCGCCACTCTGCCCTGCACAGCAGATCCTCAACGGAGGGCAAAAGTTGGTGGTCAGTGGGTCAGCTGTCACAGCCAGTCCTTGGCAGCTGACTGGCCTGGGTAAATTCCTTCCATTGCCCTGCCAACAGCAACCAAGTCCCAACTAAAGATAGGGGTGTACTCAGCCTACACAAATGGTGCACCTTGTGTACCCAGCTTGGGTAATATGGGGGGCTGTGCCACTACCCTACAGGACACCTACTATAGTAAGCCATACTACCAAGATATGGAGTCAAAGCAGCTCTACCTAATACACAGAAACAAACACAATTTGCCAAATTGAGGAGGCAAAGAAATATCACCCAAATGAAAGAACAGATCAAAACCCCAGAAAAAGAACCAAATGCAACAGAGATAGCCAACCTATCAGATGCCAAGTTCAAAACACTGGTGATCAGGATGCTCAGAGTTGTTTTTAAGTACAGCCACAAAATAAAAAAAGAACTGAAGGTTATACAAAGTAAAATAAAGAAAAATAACAGTGATGGGAAGGAAGCCAGGATTCACATCAACAACTTGGAACAAAAGGAAGAAATAAATATTCACCCAGAACAGAAAGAAGAAACAAGAATTGAAAAAAAAATGAGGAGAAGATTAGGGACCTCTGAGACAACCTTAAACATACCAACATTTGAATCATAAGGGTGCCAGAAGGAGAAGAGGAAGAGCAAGAAATTGAAAACTTATTTGAAAAAATAATCAAATAAAGCTTTCCTAATTTGGTGAAGAAAATAGACATATAAGTCTAGGAAGCAGCCAGTCCCAATCAAGTTGGACCCAAAAAGGACCAACCAAGACATATCATAATTAAACTTCCAAAAATTAAATATAAAGAAAGAATCTTAAAAGCACCAAGAAAAAGGCAGAGTTACCTACAAAGGAGTTGCCATAAGACTGTCAGTCAGCTGACTTCTGAAAAGAAACTTTACAGGCAGAAAAAGACCTGCAAGAAGTACTCAAAGTGATGAAAAGTAAGGATCTACAACCAAGATTACTCTACCCAGCAAAGCCATCATTTAGAATGGAAGGGCAAATAAAGTGCTTCCCAGACAAGGTAAAGCTAAAAGAGTTCATCATCACTAAGCCCTTATTGTATGAAATGTTATGTATGTATGTATGTATGTATGAAAGGGACTTATGTAAGAAAAACAAGAAGATCAAAATTATGAATATTAAAATGACAACCAACCCACAACTATCAACAACTGAATCTAAACACACGCACGCACGCGCGCGCGCATGCACACAAAACTAAGCAAACAACCAGAACGGGAAGAGAATCATAGGCGGGGGTGGGGGGTCATTTGGAAGGTTATGGGCTAGGGGGGAAAGGCAGGAAAAGGAGGAAATGGTACAGGGATCAAAAAGCATAATTATTAGGAATAAAATAGACAGGGGGAAGGAAAGGGTGAAGCCAAAGAACTTACATGCATGACCCATGGACATGAACTAAGGGGTGGGTGTATTGCTGGAGTGAAAGGGGTAATGGGCAAAGAGGACAAAGAAAAAAGTATTGGGACAACTATAATAGCATAATCAATAAATCAAAAAATAAAGCATTTATTTGCTATGTTTGATAGATACCAAAATCATAGCTAAGATTTATTGAGAAACTATTACCTGACAAACACCATGCTACAAACTTACATGTATAATTTTGTCTGAAGTTTTAAAGAGATGAATTGACAAAAGTCCTTAACTATTAAGTCAGAGCTATTTGAAATCAAGTCTTGTTTTATAACCCCTTTCTATTAAAGCACAACACAACACTGCATGTAATTTAATTGTTAATTGATAGGTAATTAGTGTTTGACAATTATAATAGTAATATAGTTTATATGTTTACTGGATTATTTGTAATTTGATGCTATCAATTTATTCATATATATTTTTTTTTCTTTTTTTTTTTACCATAATAGGCTATGGAAATGATGTTGAGTGAAAACAGACATGGGTTCTAACCCCATGGAGGACACAGGCCAGAACCAAAAATACAGCAACTCAGGTAAGAGAAAGGACTGGGTGCAGGTCAACCAAAAATGTGTTTTCTTTTAAATCCAGTCCCAGCATCAGCAGCTGTAGGCCAGGACTGTTGCTTGAAAGGGTCCCCTGCTGGACTCTGTAATAAAAGTTGAAGAGCCCTAAACTCTGTGTCTCAGCTAAAAAACCCCACTTTTAAGCCCTAAAACTCAAGTCTGAATTTCACAGCAGTCACAGGATGTGTGCATTGTTTTGCGGCAGGGATTAGCATGCTATGATGTGGCTTTCTAGGTTGGAAGATGCCGTGGTTAATTTTAGTGTCAGCTTGGCTGGTCTAAGGGATACCCAGAGGGCTGGTAAAACATTATTTTTGGTTATGTCTGGCAAGATGTTTCCAGAAGAAATTAGCATTTGAATTGTTGAGCTGAGCAAAGCAGATGACCCTCTCCAGTGTGGGTAAGCATCAGCTAATCTGCTGAGTAGAACAAAAAGGCAGAGAAAGGCTGAATTCACTTTCTGCCTGTGCTGAGATGCCATCTTCTTCGGTGATGCTCGCACATTGGCCCTCCTGGTTCCTGTGCTTCTGGGCCCACACTGGGACCAACAGCATTGTCCCTGAAAATCTCAGGCCTTTCAACTCAAACTGAATTATAAATCTGGCTTTCCTGGTTCTCCAGAATGCAGGTGACAGATTGTTGAATTTCTCAGCTTTCTAACCATATGAGCCAATTCCTATAATAAATCTCTTACATCTATATCTGCATCAATAGTTCCTCTGCCTGGCAAGATGGCTGTGTGGAACATATGAACCAGTGGACCCAGGCTATACCTTCATATGGGACCAGGAAACCACACAGTAGGTCATGCACTCTACCGAGAAAACCTTTGTCCTCTCCAATTAAAAGCCTCCTTCCTATAGACCCATTGAAGTGCAAGAATCTTAGATTTCCACAGCTTAGAAAAGCAGCATTTTACAGAGCTCTAAATCAATACAACTATGGGCAAAGTGACCTTTGATTAATTACATAATCAGAGATTGAAGAGTATGAAATTAGAAATGATTTTCTGAAAAAAAAAAAAAAATAGAAAAATCTCAATCAATCCTACAGGAGTAGAACACAGAAGGTGTCAATTGAACAGAGAGCTGAACCAGAAGTATTAACACCAGGACAGGCTTGAGAATATCATCTCCAACAAACTAAGAAGGTGTTCTTATTAGCTGCTCAGCGTGAAGAAATGAGTTTGCCAAAAGATCACTGTATAGTCTATATAGTGTTGTATTTATCATTATTTAGCCAATGTGGTGGCCAGTGCATATAGTTTCATTAGAAAACATTGGTTCAATCATTCTCATCAAAACCTTCTGTCATCTTCCCAAAATTTAAGCTAAGAACCTCCCCGTCAAAGTATTATTTTACAATGAAGTCAAGATGCTGACACCTAACGTGAATAGGACCAGACACATAGCCTTTCTCACGTAATGCTGTCTGCAGGCTTATTTCGCTTGGGCATGCTTCACTGCTTTTTCAGTCATAATTTCTTTTCTTCCTTACAACAGTCTCGTGAATTATGTTGGAACAGATGTTATTAAGCCCCCATGAAGAATAAAGAAACTGAAAGTCGAAATGGATGACTTGTCCAAGGTCATGCAACCAATAATAAGTAAGGCCTAGAATTCTGGCTTCTAATCAACTGCACACCCAGTTCTTTTTCATTTCATCAGACTTCCTGTACTTCATCATGATTTTGAAGTTTGTTTTTAAAAAGCAGTATATTGAGCCTCTTAAATTCAATAAGCTTATCATCAAACTTGCTTTTTAAAATGGAGGTTCCGTAGTTGGTCACAGAGGCTGTAATAATTCTCCCTATGGCTTTGTGAGCCTTGTTTACTGCTCATTGATTGCCATGACAATGCTACCATAAATAACCTCAGATAGATTGCTATGTATGTATAATCACAGAAGACATCCATATGCATGAGTCACCTGTCAGCTCTCCAAGCCCATCATTTCCAATACCTGTCAACATGTCATCAAAGACTCTCTGAGTTTGTGACACAGACAAAACTCACTCTCTCAAGAAGTTGAAAATCATGCAGTGCCACACATATTTGTGGTTGAAGAAAACAAAATTTAAAATGCCCACTATTTGGGGAAATAGGTAGGGATTTGCTACATCACTAAACTGTTCTTCGCCCACCCCACCCCCCAACCAACATTGTAAGAATCCAGTCTCAAGGATAAAAATTCAAATCTGCTTTTCACTTGTGGTTGAACAATGCACTCACTGACTCCTTTCATGTGAGCATAAGAGGCAAGTCATAGAATTCTCTCAGAATTTCCTAGAACAAACTATCAAATGGCAACTAAGCCTGATGTAGTATTTATCAGCCACAGCAATATTTCAGGCATGGCTTTGGTCACTTGGTCAGGATTAGTTACAATGGGTCATTATGCCCAGGAAAATGTTTAGACTGAGAGGCCATCAATAATATAAAAGCAGTTAAAAATCAAAAGTCAGGACAGAAAGGCCAATTCCCGGTCCAGGAAGGTAAGTAGCACACAATCACTTGAACCCAGGAACAGGGCAAACAATGGGATTCCAACTGTCAAGAGCCAGGGAGAGGGAAGCAGAAAAGCAGAAATTCAAGCAGACAATCCACAGGTAGAGAATGCAAGTAGCAGAGGGCCAAGTAAGTAAAAGACCCAAAGCCCAAGAAGAAAAGTGACTGAGTTCAAGGCATCAGTAGTCAAGGCATTACACTTTAAACCTGACTCAGATACAAAATTTATCTCACTCAAGGGACTCTTAGCTGAAGCTGAGCTATTTAGGACACGGCTTCTGATGGTTCTAAAACACAGAAGCCAAAAGTATAAGCTCAAATAAAAATTTCCATTTTTTTTTATTAATCTAGTAACTGTATAAGAATAAATGCATGTACCATTTAAATAAAGTTAAAATGCACAAAACTGTACACCTGAATGTGTTTCATCTATGTCTATAGAAAATGACTAATGGGGGTAACAATAATAATGATAATAATAAAAACTAACACTGCGAGATACCAAGTACTTTTGTGGGCAACAAGCAAGTAAACATAACAATAGTAACAGCTCATTTTACTGAGCAGATGTGAATCGCCAGGATGTTTCTAGGTATTGTACACGAGGTGTCTTTTATTCCTTTCAACAATTCTCAGTTAAGTACTATTATTACCTCCATTTTACAGAGGAGGCACAGGGGCTTAAATAATTTCTCAGAGTCACGCAGCTAGTGGGTCTGGATCTAAACCCATGTTTTCCAGCCTCAGCAGCTATGCCTAGGAAAAAGGATTACCATAACACTAGATTCTATGATGGCTCAAAAAAGAAAAAAAGAATTTACTCCACACTCCAAATCTCCCTTCTTCTCAATTATGATTCCATCTAACAAACAGCCTATAATTCTTAACTTTCCTCTACCACCATCTTCTCACATCTGAAAATGCTAACAGTAAAAAGCTAGCAAGGAGTTCACATTTACTAAAGTATATGGAGTTACTTAGTGCTAGATTCTATAATAAACACTGTACATTTGTCACCCCATTCAGCAGGTGCCTTTAGAATCTTCATTCCTTTATTTATGCCCCTCCAGAGCCAGAACAGATCAGTGTGCGGCCCCTGTCTAGCAGCTTTGTTGCACAAAGCCAGAGGGCAAACCCCAAATCATCCCAAAGGTTACAGCCAAGCAGGTCAGTTTCAGAGGCTGGGATAAAACAGAAATGGAGAGCAGGAACAGGAAGGGAATTTGTGCCAGTCTCCATGAACACAATAGAAATTAGCTGTATGGTGAGCTCCTAAACTGTTTGTATATTCATGATAGACCCTGGTCTGAGCAAGTCAAAATTATTTAGAGGACCTAGAACAGAAGAGATAAGTCTTTGAACTTCTCAAGGTTGAACCAACCTTAGCTTTCCACAATTCCCACGTGATGAGTGAGTTTCAAATCCACTCAGAACAACTGTTTAACCAATAAAAAATATATAAAGGCAGTTATTCCTGGTCTATAATCAGACACTGACAAAGTATAACAAATAGAGAATAGATTAAAAAGAAAATGAGGAAGCCCTGGCTGGTAGCACAGTGGTTAAGGCGCCAGCCTGCGAACCCAAAGGTCGCAGGTTCGATTCCCAGCCAGGGCACATAACCAGGTTGCAAACCAGGTCTCCAGTCAGGTCTGTGCCTGGAGGCAGGAGAAATGCAATCATACATTGATTCTCTCCCTGTCTGCCTTTCTCCCTTCCCCTCTTTCTAAAAATAATAAAATATTAAAAAAAAAAAAAAGAAAATGAGGAATGAATATCATGATGAGGGTGAGATCAGAGAATGAATGGTTAAGTGGCTGTTTGTATTCAATCTATTCTAACCTTTTTCATGAAGGCATCTCACACATTAAGAAGGGATAAAAAAGCAACCAATTAACTATCTGTCACTACTTTCCCTTTAGTTTTTAATTTGAAAAAAACTTTCCATCTCCTTTTATGTGAGAGTTATTCAGTAAAATGCTGGCTGCATTGTACATGACTTTGGCTTGGTCCAGACTGTCATTAATCAGCAAATGCATTGGTGCAGAAGCTGGCAGTTGCAACAAGATAGAAAAGAAGCGTTTTCACAATGGTTCAGCAGAGCTAGCTGCCTCTGGGAGCATTGCATTCAGTACAGTAACAAGATTAATGAATTTTCAAATACAACCAACCAAGGGGCTAAAATCACATAATGAAACACGTGATATCTAATGTCTACAAAGCAACAAACCTTGGTCTAATAGGAGATGTGGGAAATGCTTCATGTTTTACTTGTATCTTAATTTTTAAGGTCTTCAATGTAAGGAGGTGGCTACCCCACCTGCCTTTGTGATACAAGTCTATTTTGATCCGTAGCTGTAAGCTGCCTTAAGGAGTCCAAAGATTTTCCCACCCCAGCTCTTTTTGCTCATGGGATCAATATTTAAAAACCAAGAGGTATAAGGCCAAGTGGTCATTTCCTTCATATTTATCCAACTATTCAAAGAATGCATTTAGTTTTCTTATTTCCAGCCTCATGGAGCTGATTATCGTTCCCTAACCACATCGTGACAGACTCTGTCCTCACATGAACTTTCTCTGCGAGCACAGAGGGAAAAAGAGCTCTAGTGTCTCCTCCTATTCCTATAAGGGCACCTATCAGACTAGACCCCCACCGTTATGACTTCATTTAACCTTGATGATCTTCTAAAGGCCCTGTCTTTAAATACACTCACATTAGGAGTTAGGGCTTTGATATATGAATTAGAGAGGAAGACAACTCAGTTGATAACATTAATGTACTCTCTCTCACCCATCCAGAAAACGCTTCCCTATCTTCCCCTCAGAAAAACATGCCACTCAAGCTTCCAGATTCCACCTAAGTGGTATCTTCTCCAAGGAACCTTCTCCAATTCCAGTCGGGAATAGTCTTTTTTGATGGTGGCACTTGCTTCATTCTCTTTCAATGTGTCTTAGTCATTGCTCAGGTGTCTGTCTCTGCTCATACACTCTGAGTTATTTGGACACAAGACTCTGGCAGACTCATCTTGCATTCCTGCCACAGGCTTGTGTGCTATCATCATTCACTCTTTCTGCATCTGTAGTGTCTAACTCATCACTGACTGCACAGCAGGTACTCACTAAATAGGGAAAAAGAATAAATGCATTTTTGCCTTCTGCTGCTGACACTTTGCATTTCTCCTTTAATATTGCCCTCTTCCTTTCCCTTTTTTCCTTCCCACAAAATTAACTAACATTTTTTCAAGCCCCTCCCCCCAAAAAAAAGTATAGTTTCCTCACTTCTCCTTTACTCCCTTACCCATTTTCTTTGGAAACAAACACCAAAGTCTTCAAGTATGAAGTTGTACCTATATTCTAACAACTCCCAATGTCTGCAGCCCAAATCTCCTGGCTGAATTTCAATCCTAGATGCCCAAAACCCTTCTTGATGTCAATATTGAATGTCCCATAAGCAAGTCAAATACAACAACCCATTCAAACATAAATGCCCCCCAACAAATCAGTCTCCAAGTCCTGTGAATTAGACTACTTCAACATTTTTCTTTCTGCCACTTTTTTAATTGAGCCTAGTATGTTACTTGCCAGTGGGGGTAGGTATGAGGGTGAGATTGTAATAACCCTGATGGTGATGATGATAATGATGGGACTAACTTAATTGTTTTTGTTCAATTGTAGGTCTAGGTTCATTTTCACTACTTGCCTACATTCTCTTTTTGATCCCAGCAGGCCAAATACAATTCCCCAATTATATGTGATATTTCCTGCTATGTTTCTCTCTGTATACGGCTCCCTCAGCCAGCAGGATCATCCTCCACCATCTGCGCCAGTCACTGCTCCCCCATCCTTCAAAACTTAGGTTAGGCCACCACCTCCTGGCTGAAGATTTCTGGGATATCCTTCCTACTCCAGTGGTACTGCAAGCATGCTTCTATCATCACACTTGCATCGGGTTAAAAATTGGAAAGATAAATTAAAAGTTCTCTTGCTGACTTTCTTGACTTTCTCTACCAAGTCAGTGGTCTTCACAGAAAAAGGAACGCATGTGCTCACTTGCACACACACACACACATACATACATATACGCACACAACTAAAGAATCATTTGACTTTATAAAAGAAATTGAATACCGTGTTGCTTTCTCCTATCACAAATTTGAATTATGCAGGGTACATGAGAACTTAGGCTCAATTTTAAAAATATGAAAGCAGCCCTGGTTAGTGTGGTTCAGTGGGTTGGCGAGGACCTTCAAACCCAAGGGTTGCTGGTTCAATTCTCCAGTCAGGGCACATAACCAGGTTGCAAGCCAGGTCTCCAGCCAGGTCCCCAACTGGAGGCAGGCAAAAGGCAACCATACATTGATGTTTCCCTCCCTTTTTTTTTTCCCTCCTTGCCCTTCTCTCTAAAAATAATGAATAAAAATCTTTAAAAATAAATTAATTAAATTAAAAATAAAAATATAAAACCACATATTCAGTAACATTAGATGTCATTTTTCTTCTTTTTTTTTTTAATTTTATTGTTGTTGTATTACATCCATCCCCTTTTTGCTCCCCTCTGTCCCCCTCCTCATTTTTCTTATATAAAATTAGCAGAGACCCTTCTATATATCTCTTTAGAGATAAAATGAAGAAATTAACCTAAACTGAGAGCTGTTCTTAACACATTGAGGTGTTCTTGAGAATATCCTAGCTACAGTTATTCTCAAAACAAATTTAAAAGCAATAAATTATCTTACAGAGTTGCAAGGTAGTCAGGTTTGGGCACATCCTTCAGACCAAATCATTCACAGTCTGTACAAGTTGCATGGTTGCAAAATCTGTAAATGCCACTGATGACGCATATTGCCCCATAAAGTTTCATCAATGTTGCTAAACACTAAATAATAAGACAGATCACCACAATATTCAGGACCTGAAAATAAAATCAATATAACAACATAGAAATGAGGATTATTACATTTCAATGTGGCTGGGTTTAAATGCAGCAGAGCAGAACACACAGAACAGTTCCTTACGTACTTTTATGAGGGGACATGGAAAAAAATCTTAACAACTGAGATAAAATGCAGCTTAACAAGCAAGAACAAATTTTGATTGAGGAGCCTCTCTTAGCTCAAGGACGACACTAGGTCTAAAAGCTGAGATTTGCTGGAAAACGTCAGTGCAGACAAGGAATATGAGAGATGTGAATTCTTTTTGATGATGATTTCAAGCTGACCACACATCACTGTACACAACTGCTTGATAAAAATGCACCTGAGAGCTCTGGCAGTTGGTTGGACAAAAAAGTTGTGGGTTCAACCCCTTGTCAGAGCACATACCAAGGTCACAGGTTCAATCCCCAGTTGAGGCGCGTACCAGAAGCAACTAATTGTTTCTCTATCACATCGGTGTTTCTCTTTCTCTCTTTTTCTCCCTTTCTCTCTTTCTCTAAAATCAATAAATATACACTCAGAGGAGGATTTTTTTAATGCACCCAAGAGAAAGTTATTCAATTGTCAGGGGTTTTAGTGTGGATTTCATCACCCAGCAATTTACTTTGAAAAATAAAAAAAATTACCAACTAGTAAGTAATTGGGTTTTTATTGATTTTATTATTGATTTTTATTGAATTTATTGGGGTGGCATTGGTTAATAAAAATTATGTAGGTTACAGTACACAATTTTGTAATACAGTACTTATATATTATATTGTCTGTTCACTACCTAAGTCTCCTTCCATCACCATTTGTCCCCCTTTACTCACTTCTACTACCCCCACCTGCATAGTCTGTCTATGTGGATTTTATTGGTTGGGGTTTTTTTTTCTTAATCCTTTCACCTTTTCACCCGGCCTGCCAACTTCCCTCTCCTCTGACAACTGTCATTCTATTATTTGTATCTATGAGTCTGTTTCTATGTTGTTTGTTTATTCTGTGCACTAGATTCCACATACATATGATAATATAGTATTTATATATTGCTCACTGGCTTCTTTCACTTACATAATGCTCTCCAGGTCCATTCGGGCCATTGCAAAGGGTAAGATTTTTTTTTTTTTTTTTTTACAGCCAAGTAGCATTCCATTGTGTAAATGCACCACAGCTTTTTTATCTGTCTATCTACTGATAGACACTTGGGCAGCTTCCAAATCTCAGCTATTATAAATAACTCTGCAATGAGCATAGGGCTGATTTTTTTTTTCAAATCAGTGTTTCAGATTTCTTCAGTTATACTCCCAGAAGTGGAATCACTGGGTCATAAAGCAAATCTATGTTTAATTTATTGTGATAACTCCATATTGCTTTCTACAGTGGCAGCACCAATCTGCATTCCCACCAACAGTGCATGAAGTTTCCCTTTTCTCCACATCCCCAATAATACTTATTTGTTGATTTATTAATGATAGCCATTCACACAGGTGTGAAGCAGCAGTTCATTATGTTTTTAACTTACATTTATATGATGATTAATGATATTGAGCATCTTTTCATATGTCTATCGGCCTTGTTATCTTTAGGTCCTTTTTGAAAAAGTGTCTATTCAGGTCTTATGCCTATTTTTTTATTGGATTGTTTGGTTTTTTGATGTTGAGTTTGTATGTTCTTTATAAATTTTGGATATTAACCCATTATCAGATGTATTATTGGAGAATATGTTCTCTCTTTCAGTACATAGCTTTTTTGTTTTCTTGATTGTATCCTTCACTATGCAAAAACTTTTCAGCTTGATGTAGTCCCACTTTTTATTTTTACTTTTGTTTTTCTAATCTAAGGAAATATATCAGAAAAAAATATTGCTATAAGAAATGCCTAAAATTTTACCGTCTAGGATTTTTATGGTTTCGAGTCTAACATTTAAGTCTTTAACTCATTTTGTGTATGGTGTAAGAAGGCAGTCAAATTTTGTTGTTTTTCTGAGTCAGTTTAAGTTTTCCACATCATTTATTGAATAGACCATCTTTAACCCATTGTATGCCCTGGCCTTCTTTGTCAAATACTAATTGACCATAAAGTCAAAGGCTTCTTTCTGGGCTCTCTATTCAGTTCCATTGATCTACATGCCTGTTTTTATGCAGTACCATGCTATTCTGATTACTATGACCTTGTATTATAGTTTGATATCAGGCATTGTGATTCCTCCAACTTTGTTCTTCTTTCTCAAGATCGCTGTTGCTCTTCTGGGTCTTTTGTGCTTCCATAAAATTTTTTGGAATATTTATTCTAACACTGTGAAATACATCATTGGTACATTGATAGGAATTACATTGACTTGCAATTGCTTGAAGTATTATGGACATTTTAACTATCTTAATTCTTTCTATGCATAAAGACGGTATATACTTCCACTTATTTGCATCTTCTTCAATTTATTTCTTCAGTGTTGTATAATTTTCAAGGTACAGGTCTTTTACATATTTGGTTAATTTTTTCCTAGGTACTTTATTCTTTTTGAGGCAATTGTGAATGAGATTATTTTCTTAATTTCCCTTTCTGCTAGTCTATTATTGGCATATAAAAATGCAACTGTTGCCAGATGGTGGAAGAATAAGTGGTGCTACACCAACCTCCCCCCAGGACCAATCTGGAATTACAACTTAATTGGGAAAAAATCATCTGGAATAACCAGCAGAACACCAGCTGGCAAGAAGCCTTATAACCACAGGCAGAACAGAAGAGGCCGCTTTATCACAACGTGACTGGTAGGAACTGCAGAGATGCTAGAGGGCTGGCTGGGCCCCCACCCATGGCAGCAGCTATAAAGAGGGAGCTGGGGAGAAATCACAATTGATATCTCAGAAAAACAAAGAATTGTAAGAAATTACTACAAACAACTATATGACAAGAGATTTGACAACCTGGGTGGAATGTATAAATTTCTGGAAATGTATAATCTACCAAAACTGAATCCAGAAGAAGCAGAAAGTCTGAATAGACTTTTTTTATGGACTTATCACAATGAGTGACATTGAAGCAGTAATCAAAAAACTCCCAACACACAAGAGCCCCAGACCAGATGGCTATACAGGCAAATTTTACCAAATGTTTAGCAAGAACTAACTCCTATCCTTCTCAACCTATTCCAAAAAATCCAAGAAGAGGGAAGATTCTCAAACTCTTTCTATGAGGCCAATGTTATTTTAATCCCAAAACCAGGTCAAGACACAACAAAGAAAGAAAAGAAAAACTTCTCTTTCTTTTCTGATTTTAATTATTTTGGTCCTCTTTCATGTTTTCTTGATGAATCTAGAAAAAGATTGTAAGCTTATTTATCATATCAAAGAAACAGCTCTTTATTGTATTGATCTTTTGTATTGTATTTTTGGGGAGACTCTGGTTTATATCTGTTTTGATCTTTATTATTTTCACTCTTCTACTCACTTTTGGCTATTTGTTGTTCTTTTTCTAGTTCCTTTGAGGATAAAGTTATGGATTGTTTATTTGATAATTTTCTTATTTCTTGAGGTAGGCCTGTAATGCTATGAATTTCCCTTTTAGGACTGTTTTAATTGTGTTTCATAAATGAAATCAAAAAATAAAATAAAATATACCTACCATGGTAACTTTGAAAAAAAGAAAGGCAGAAAATGGGAATTAGAGATAGTGAGAAAAGACAACAGAAGCTTTGCTATAAAAGAAAGCAGAAAAATTGAACAGTTGCTAAAAGTTGCATTAACAACTTTTTTTGTTTGTTTTTGTTTTTATTTTGTACATTGGAAGAAACAGTTACATGTCTGTATATTAATGGAAACCACCCAGTAGAGAGAGAGAAAATCATGATGCAGAAGGAAGAGGACATAATTAATGGATCAATGTCCTTGAGTAGATAGTAAAGGATGGAATCTAGGGCACAAGCAGCCTGACTGCCACAGGAAAGAGCACAAATTGTTCCTCCATAAGGAGTGGATGAAAGGCAGGCCACAAGGGGACTGATGAAGGTAGGCAGGTAGAAGTTAGTGATAGAAATTTTAGCATGTCTATTCTTATTATTCTATTTTTTTTCTCAGAGAAATGGGGAAAAAAGTTATCACCTGAGAATGAGGACTGAAAAAATACTAGCAGCATTATTGGCAGAAAAATAAAGTCTGATATCAAAAAAGAAATTGTCACATATATTAAACAACAGAAACTTTCATACACTACTGGTGGGCATGAAATTGATAGGACCACTTAGAAAATAGTGTGACATTATGCACTAAAGGCAAAATGTGTGTATTCTATGACCCATCGATGCCATTCCTACATTTATATCCTATAGAAATGAGTGCTCCTATACAAGAATAAATATGGCATAATTGCTCTTAATTATTGGTAAAATTATATTTTAAAAAATAATCATCAAGTGGTTTCCATAAGGAGAAAGGAAGGAGGTTGTCATCATGAATGAGCATACTGAGAGATTCTTAAACACTACCAACTTGCTATTTGTTAACCTGGATTATTTCTTAAACTGTGTATGTATGTTTTATTCACTTTTGTATACTGTTCAATATATTTTTATTATTGTTCTATTACAGTAGTTCCAATTTTCCCCTGTGACCTCCCCTGTCCCACCCACAACCCCATTCCCACAGTCATTTCCCACCCTGCTGTCTATGTCTATGAGCCATTTACACTTGTTCCTTAACTAGACCCTTCCCCGTTATTTCCTTCCTCCACTCTGGTTGCTGTCAGTCTTGGCCAGCTGTGTTTCCATCCATGCCTCTGGTTCTATTTTGCTCATTTCTTTGTTTTGTTCATTAGGTTCCTCTTATAGGTGAGATCATATGGTAGTTGTCTTTTGCCAATTGGTTTATTTCACTTAGCATAATGCTCTCCAGTTATATCCATGCCATCATGAAAGGTAAGAGCTCCTTCTTTCTTTCTGCTTTGTAGTACTCCATTTTGTAAATGTACCAACGTTTTTTGATCCACTCCTTTACTAGGTTTCCAGCACTTGGTTATTGTAAATAACATTACTATGAACATAGGGGTGCATAAGTTCTTCTAAATTGGTGTTTTAGGATTCTTAGGGTATAATTCAAGCAGTGGACTTGCTGGATCAAAAGGCAGTTCCATTTTTAGTTGTTTTTGTTTTTTTTCCAAGAAATTCCGTACTGTCTTTCATAGTGGCTGCACTAGTCTGCATTTCCACCAACAATGCACCAGGGTTCCCTTTCTTCCACATCCTCCCCAGCACTTTTTTTTGTTGATTTGTTAATGATTGCCATTCTGACAGATGTGAGATGGTATCTTATTGTGGTTTTAATTTGCATCTCTCTGATGGCTAGTGATTCTTTCATATGCCTATGAGCCCTTTGTATGCCCCGCCCCCCCAGAGAAGCACCTGTTCAGGTCCTTTGTCCATTTTTTAATTGCGTCGTCTTTCTCCCTGGTGTTGAGTCATATGAGTGCTTTATATATTTTGGAGATCAAACCCTTGTCCAAGGTATCATTGGGAAGTATGTTTTCCCACATGGTTGGTTCCCTTTTCATTTTGCTGATGTTTTCTTTAGCTAAGCAGAAACTTTTCTGTTTGATGTAGTCCCATTTGTTTATTTGTTCTGTTATTTCCCTTGCCCTTGGATAAGTATCAGTGAAAATATTAAAATATTGCTGTGTGGGATAGCAGAAATTTTACTTCCCATTTTTTCCTCTAGGACTCTTACGGGTTTTTTTTTACAACCTGTTTTGATATTGGTCTATAGGTCTCTGAGGCTCTCTGTTCTTTTTTTTTTTTTTTTTTTTCCAATTTCTTTCTTGCTGGCCTTCAGATTGGACAATTTCTATTGGCTAAAAAATTTGTTGACTTCTCTCTACCATCTTTAACCTTAAACCCATTCAGTAACTTTTTATTTCAGATACAATATTTTTACTTCTGAAATATATATTCTATTCCCTTCTATAGTTTCAATTTATTTGCTGAGATATCTTAGCTATTTATTAATTATAGAAATATTATTCTTTGTATCTATTCACATAGTTATAATCACTGATTTAAAATCCTTGTTTGATAAATCCCACATCTGATTATCTTTGAGTTACTCTTTTCAGCACAGTCACATTTTTCTATTTCTTTATGCCCTATCATTTTGAATTGCATCCTAGACGTTGTGAATGATATGTTATTCAGATTCTTGATTTTGTTGTTTCTTCAAAGAGTTTTATTTTTGTTTTCTTGTCTGGTAAAAGGTTAACTAAGCTGAACTCCAACTCAAAACTCTGAAATCTCAGTTCAGTTCTTTTATCCTTGACAGGAAAATCTGGTATCTTCCTTCATATGTGTTGTTCAGACCTTATCCAGCTGTTTGGGCAGGTGATACAAAAAATTGGACTCCCTCTTTGTGTCTCTCTCTTTTCTGGGGTCCTGCCTGACATTTCAGCTGCTGTAATTGCCTCAAACTCTGCCCTTGGGAAAACTATGGGTTTTCAGCACATGTTTTAGCTGCCACCTGCTGTGGCAACTGGGACTTAATCTTTAAGCTGAAATCTATAAGAAATTAGAAGCCCCCTCAGCACTCCTCCCTTCCTCCATGTCCACATAAATACCTACGTATGTATCTACTTTGGTTTGTTCTCTAACACCTTCAGATGGTGTATTTTCTGTTTGTTTGTTTATTTGCAGAGTTCATAGTTACTTGTGGAAGAGTTACTCTAACAGGAGCTTCTAAGCCATTATCAGAAGAAACTAGAATTTGTCAAGACAGAAAATTTTTTGTCTATTGCCTCTGATATTGTTGTTTAATCTAGATAGAAATTCAGTGAAATGTCTTCTTCTTGCTGAACCTCTTTGTATCATTTCTTTTCCGAGGCTGTAAGATTCAACCTCACTGTCTAATTTTAAAAATCAGGAGGTATATCTCGGCTGTGGGGGTCTACTGCAAAGAGAAAAGGGCCCAGCTGCACACCAGAAAGAAGAAATGCATCGATAAACCTTTCAAAAGAGCCCTCTGAAATGCAAAACTATTGTGGGAAGATTAGTACATTTAAACTGTCATTTGAACAAATTAGGTTGCTAGTATACATAGTCTTAAAAGTGAAGGACCTCTGTGTTTGCTTCGGCAGCACATATACTAAAATTGGAATGATACAGAGAAGATTAGCATGGCCCCTGCACAAGGATGACACGCAAATTCGTGAAGTGTTCCATATTTTTAAAAAAGTGAAGGACCTCAGAGAGAGGAGAATACAAAGGTAAAGACTCCTAGAGCAGGGTGAGAGACATATGTGGGTAATGCCCCTTAGTGAGGCCTGAGCTGGGAGAAAAGGTGAAGAGGGTGCTCCGAAGATAGCTTCAAGGCCCCCAAAATGGAGAATCCCTAAATTGTAGAATTATAGCTTCATGGCCCTTTAAACCTAAAAGGTATTTACCAAGTCATCTGAATCCAAAACCCTTATATGGAGGCAAGGAAACTGAGTCTCACACTTTGCCTGCCTCATCATTTAGTCACAGGCACGCTCCCTTCAGTGCAGTGTTGGAGCCATCACATTCTATTTAACAATAGCCCAGGGCCTGTTCACATTTGTGTTCCATCTAATCGATGCTGTGCATGATAGCTTTAGGTCTGAGCCACTCAATTCACCCCTAAGCATGCTAGAGAATTCTAATATAGAGCTTTTTGTTCTTTCTCTTTATTATCTTGGAGTTTTAATCACAGCAGAGTGCATTGAGGCTTTTTATGATTGCATACAATACACCAGGCCCCAGCTCTCTTTTTTAATTATGATAAAGTCATGTGGCCTCTCATGGATTGCTTGGTTTCATGTCCAGGTGTAGATGGCTCACAGGATTCTACAAAGATTAATTCAGATTAGCTCATAAATTTATTAAGGGAAGTATCTATCAGGTGTTCCTGTCTGTCTGTGTGACTTTTATTGACAATAATAAAATGACATGAGTTTCAAACTCCCTTTGCCATGCTGTCTTCTGGTTTAATCATTAGTCAGATTCTGCATTCCTCCCTAAGGTATCTTTTTATCATCTCATATACGAATGAGAACCTAAGATCAGTGAATTTAAGAAATTATATTTCAAATAATGCTTCTATAGCCACAGGTTTGTCTCTACTTTTAATAGCTGGGTTAACATCATCTGGACAAATCAAAATATATTGAGATGAGTATAATTTCTTTATACTCAAAGGACACTATAGTATGTATTTCTAATGATAGCAGTGGCCAAGTGAAGAGAGAATGAACCATTGTTCACAACCCAAGGTCAGAAGTTGTTCTGGTTTCTTTTAAAATGATACACCATATCCTCCTGCCTTCCTGCCAAGCAATAAGAGCCCAAGTAGTAATTTAACAAATAACGCCAAAATGTCCAATGTATCAAAAAGTAACCTAGCTATTGGGGAGAGTAAACATAAGTATTGGGACTTATTTCCTTTACTTAAATAAAAATGTAAATTCTTTTAAAATCTACAAATATTCACCATATTATTTTAAGACCATAACTGTATAGCCCAAAGATAATTTGACTTCTGGTCAAAATGGCACATAGGTAAATGAGGGACTTGGATCCTCTCACACAACCACATCAAAAATACAACTAAATGACAGAACTAACATCGTTCAGAACCATCTAAAATCTTGTATATGGAAGTGCTACAACTAGGGATTTAAAGAAGAAGCCACATTGAGACTGATAAGAAGGGGCAGAGATGTGGAATGGGCTGGTACCACACCCACATGTGGGGAATAAAAATCAGGAGGGACATCTTGGCTGGGTGGATCTTTCATGAGGAGTAAGGAATCCCAGCTGCCCACCAGGCCGCTCACCCCAGGGTTCCAGTGCTGGGAAAAGAAGATCCCATAACTACCAGCTATAAAATCGGTCGGTATTATGGCTGAATGAGCCAAAGGCTCTGGAGTCTCTGGCAATGCCTCGTAAAGGGCTGTTACATGGTCTTAATCTGACTCATTCCCTCTGAGCTCCAGCACTGTGGCAACAGATTAAAAGAAGCCAGGGACTTACAGGGAGGAACTAAATTGTCTGGCATCACGGAAAGACCTCAGAGAGGAGGTAGCTTTTTGCCAGACCAAAGTGCCGACTGGGGCCATTTTCCCTTTTCCAAGATACATATGCCCTCTATCGAGCTGACAGGCAGGTACCATATCTGAGTCTGCATCAACCTGGCTCACACTGTTCACCATGCCCTATTGATTCTCTAAGATCCTGCTCAACCCAACTTGCAAGCTCACCCCAGCACTTCCCAGTGGCTTTTCCATGCAAATGGCCTATCTTGACTCATACTTCAGGCTTTCCTCAAATACCTCAAACAAGCAGCATCTGGCCTTAGCAAGCCTTATTTCTCTTGCCAAGGAGCCCCAGGCCTGATACTAGCCAAGGTTGGTACACAGCTTGGTTTCTATTGGGTACCTCTAAGTTTAACACAAGTGGCAGCCATCTGCAAATCACTTTGTAGCTCATGCTGAGTAACCCAGAGCAGAACACAGCCAGTGGCTGACCTTGGCCTGTACCTCTGGGGAGGCCCCAAAGCCAGTGCACCTGGTGGACAGCCTCAGACCACGCCAAGCACCACCAACCACCTCCACAAGCAACACATTCAAGGGGTGGACTCAGTTGGCAACAAAGACCCAGGGAAGTAAGCCCTGCTCTGTGGAATTGTCTCTTGCACAGCTGATCTCCTGTAGAGTGGTCAATGGTCTCAGCCAATTCTTGCAGCTGATCTGCCCTGGTTGTAACTTATTCCCATTGACATGCCAAGAGTAATCAAGACTCAACTACAACAGGAGGGTATACACATCCCACATTGGGGGTGGGGTGAAAGATGGACCTGGAGTTCCCAGCTTGGGTGTAGGGGAGGCTGTGCCACTGGAGCCTACAGGACGCCTACTACATTAGGCCACAATACCAAACCTGGGAGAAGTAGAATGCCTAACTAATATATAGAAACAAACAGAGGGAGGCTGCCAAAATGAGGAGACAAAGCAACATGGCCCAAATGAAAGAACAGAAGGAAACTCCAGAAAAAGAACTAAACAAAATGGCAACAAGCAAGCTACTAGATGCAGAATTCAAAACACTATGTATAAGGACGCTCAATGAACTTCATAGAACTTCAGCAGCATAAAAAAAAAGACATGGAAACCATGAAAAAGAATTAGTCGGAAATGAAGGTACTCTAGCTGAAATGAAGAATAACAAGTAATCAACAGTAAAGTAGATGAAGCCAAGAATTATATCAGCTGTTTGGAATATAAGGAAGAAAAGACACCCAATCAGAACAGCATAAAGAAAAAAAGAATTCAAAAAATAAGGAAGGTATCATAAGGAGCCTCTGGAATAACTTCAAGTGTACCAACATTTGCATAATGAGGGTATTAAATGGAGGAGAGAACAAAAATTGAAAACCTACTTGAAAAAATAATGACAGAAAACTTCCCTAATCTGGTGAAGAAAATTCAAGTTCAGGAAGCACAGAGAGTCCCAAATAAGATGAACCCAAAAGGGACCACACCAAGATACATCATAATTAAAATTCCAAATGCTAAAGATAAAGTGAAACTCTCAAAAGCAGTTATCTACAAGGAAGACTGCTGACTTCTCAACAGAAACTTTGCAGGTCAAAAGGGATTAGCAAGAAATATTCAAAGTGATGAAAAGCAAGGACCTACAACCAAAGTTATTCCATCCAGCTATTATTTTAAATGGAAGGACATTTGAAGAGCTTCCCAGAAAAGAAAAAGCTAAAGCAGTTCATCACCATCAAACCAGCATTACATGAAATGTTAAAAGGTCTGCTCGGAGGAGGAGGAGAGGAAGAAGAGGAGGAAGGGGATAAAGAGGAAGAAAAAGGGGAAGGAGAATTGATCAAAAATATAAATAATATAATGATAATAAATACATATCTAACAACAATTGAATCTATAGGTATGAGATTTAATGGATGATCGCTTAGTAAGTTATATAGTGTCTAATCACTGGAGTGTATACCTTAACTAATATAATATTATATATCGACTGCAATTAAAAAACAAAAATTATTGGAAATAAATAAATAAAATAAAATATAACACTTGGAACTAGCAAAAATAGCAGTCATTCATTAAGCAACTCTGATGTGTAGAACCAAAGAGTAGAAGCCACGTCTGCCTAACCCAATGGGAATCTGGGCCTCTTCTAATCAACCTAAAAGAGGTTTTTGTTTCTAGGTTTAACATGAAAATTCTTACTAAGAATATTTTTTGTAGTCCCAAATTACTGCTATTAGCTGCAATGACTAATATATATATATATATATAATATATATACAATATATTATATAATATATAATCAGAATTCGTATATAAATAAATGATAATTTATGATAATTTTTAAACACAGAATAAATTATTTATTGTTTCTCAACAACTACCTATGCAAATGTACTACAGAATAAATGATACTTCACAAATTCACTAAATCAATTACAGCAAATACTCACTAGGCTCTGGATAACATCTCAGACACTGCCATGGAGTTCATATGCAAGGGCACTTACCAATTTCAGTGGTCAGCATCAAGAAGCAAGAGCAGAAAGGAAAGGCCAAAGATACATCCTTTTAACATTTTCACCATATTTCTTTGACCCTTTGCTAGATTTTTTTCACCACCATGTCCCTGGCTATTATTGGACTCAATCCCTAATAGCTTAAAGAAAATAAATAATGCCATCTCCCATTAGCCTCCATGCAACTTTATCCTTAATATTATTGGTGTGTAATATTAATGGCCACATTCATACCAAGTTATTTTTTGCCACTGTCCCAGGCTAACTTAGAAATCTTCTCTCACTAGATATTAAATGTACTCATTCAATAAACAAATATTTAGGTGCCTGCTAGGTGTCAGGCAGCATATAAAAGCAGGATCAAACTACACAAAGAAGGGCCTGGGCACTCAGGCAGGGGAAGGTGTGTGCATAAGTTTCCTGATGCCAGCCAAGAGCATCTTTGGCTGTTCAGCCACCTCTAACCTCTCAGCAACACTGATCAGTCTTGGAGCTTGGACAATCTTAGTGCTCTGTTCATTCCTACCCATTGAAGAGACGCTGTAGCAGGAAAAACAGGTTGCATCGTGTAAGGGTTTTAGTAATAACTTGTAATTCAGCCCAAGTTATTGCTAATCCTTGAAAAGTAACCCATTGAGCTAATTTTCAAAAAGATAAGACAATCACGTATTACTGTAGTAACTAAGTAAGTGATTGTTGGTATAGTAGTACCATAATGTCATACGGGAAATGCACTTTTATAATATAATGTTGCATGCCAATGATGCCTCAATTTAAAAAAGAAAAGAAAATGCATTTTTGCATACATGCCTCAGTTAGGTTAACAGTGTAAATGACAGGTACAATACAAATAATAGGTAAGAATAGTGGTATCAATATAGCTTCTAAGATAAATTATGCTTTATATCATTTTGAACTTTTAATTTTTTCAGATACTAGCACCCCTGACCAAAATGCCAGAATATATAAATTATCACTAAGATACATGTAATTTTTGGTCTTATGATGCTTTGTTAACAAAATAAAAATATGTTTTTTTATGTATCATAACTCAAGTTCTTTGTTGAACTAATACATCTTGACACAAAATGTAAAATATAAGGTAAGACCCATATTTGGTAAGATTGGAAAAGAATACATTTGCTTGTAGTTTAGCACTATAATTATGTTTTTGATACACAATATCCTTAAGGGTTTTACTTCAAAGATAACCCTCTGGGAATCTATCTCAAGGCACTTATATGTATAACTATTCATAATGACTTATTAATACAAAAAAGTACTGTCTGAAGCTTTAAACAAAGTTAATTAACTTATTCCCTTTTCAAAAATTAACTTATTCCCAGTCTATTAGCCCTGGCTGATGGCTCAGTGGTTAAGGCATCGGCCTGTGAACCTAAAGGTTGCTGGTTCAATTTCCCAGTCTGGGCACATAACCAGGTTGCAAGCCAGGTCTCCAGCCAGGTCTGTAGCTGGAGGAGATTAAAGGCAACCATACATTGATGTTTCTCCCCCTCTCTGCCTCTCTCCCTTCCACTCTTTCTAAAAATAATTAATAAAACCTTTTTAATTAATAAATAAATAAATAAAAATGAGTCTATTATGCCACAAAGTGACATTATGCCTATGGTATTTAATATTAAAACTAAAATATAATAATTAAATGCAAAAATATCTCAAACACATTTCCTAAAGGATAAAAGAAAAAATGAAGATGACATCAAATAAGATTTTGATATCCCAGTGGAAAAATAAAGACTGCTACCTTATTTCAGATAGAAGCAAAAATATGTGCAGAGTTTCTTTATCTACTACAGTTTTCTAAAACAACTGAAAATTTGAAAGGAAGAGCATTTCCAGATGACCCACCCTCTGCAGGCACTGTGGTGGGCCCTGGGATTCAGTCAGGAACAAAACAGATGTGTTTCCTGCCCTTATGGAATTTATATAAGTAAGACAGATGAAAACTGAGAATATACGGTGTTACAAATCATTATGAAACACCCAAGGGCCTACTTTACTTTAGGACCTACACACCAGCACTTCACAAAAGTAAATACATGGAGCCTTTTTGTTGTTGGTTTTAATGTTTTAATTGTCAATTACTACGAAGAGTAACAAAAATAAATGACACTATGAAAATTTAAGAAATTTTACTTACATCTTATAATTATTGTCTCTGGGCTGGTCCTTTTTTTTTCTTAAGTCATAACAAAACATTATAGTGTTTACTTTATATTGAAAATAAATTTTGAAAAATAATAATCCATTTCAGATAGCTTTCATATATATTAACCCCAGTGATGGTATCACACAGAATGTATGGCCGAGCCAACATGGAAAAATATAGGCAAAATAACTTACTGAATCCTTTAATGTCTTCTCTCAAGGGTACCTGGAGGGGCTCCCTTTGTGGAAAGCCCTGTTCTAGGCCTAATGAAGATTTACAGAATGAAGCAGACATGCAGAGTAGCAGGTGTAGCAATAGAGAATCTAGAATGCTATTAAGAAAGTGGTATGGGAAATAATGAAAGCCCAGAGAAATTGTCTTGAGGCCACATTTGCACAAGGACACTGGTTTCTTTAGACTGAAGGTTTTTTTGAAGTGACTTGGAGGTGGGGCTAAGGGAGGTTACAGTGGCACAAAGACCCCTGTTCCAATCCTTTCTTGCCTCTGACAATGGCACTGAGCCAAAGACACATGGCCTCTGCCCTCATGGAGTTTTCGGTGTGATCCTGAAGAGAGATTGAGAGATTATATTTTAAAAAAGAAAAAAAGGGAAGGGAATGAAGGAAAAGATATTATGTAAGAGAATAATTCAAATAAGGTGGAGGAGATCATTTAGATTATCAAAGTCAAGAAAGGCCTTCTGAGTGACGTTTGAGCTAAAGTCTGAAGAATGAAAGTGGGAGAAAGAGATTTGCTGACAGAGAAAGATGTGGAAAAAAGCAAAAAAGGATTTGCCACCTTTGAGGACAAAGGATAAGAGGCCAGGTAGCCAGCTCAAAACAAACAAAGAGAACAAGTTGAAGGACTAGGTATTCCTCACTAGGACTAGTGAGGAAACTGAAACTCAAAAAGGTTAAATAACATATCCGTACACACAACACCACACTGAAAAAGCAGAACAAAAACTAAGTCAGTGTGTATCTTCCACCCAGGAGGGAAGCCCTTATCTCCAAGTTTTTGCTGATTCCCCACTTTTGAATGCACAAAACACTCACTGAACTAAAGATGGTAAAGATGGTGAACTCAGCACCATCATTCTGTCAATGAATTTGGCTTTCACATAGGGGTTGTTTTTCTGGAATACAGGATTACTACATTATGAAATGCTCATTGTTTTTGCTATCCGGCATGACCTGCCTACAACAAGATACAAATTAAGACACAATATGATTATAGCTGCTCTCACCCCATTTGAATGTACTTTTTTTCTCCAACAGGCTCAGTTAAGCGGCCCTTATTTTGTTTAATTTCCAGCATCCTACTCTATCTCTTACCTCTTGCAGCTTAGGGAATCCACCCTGGAGAAATGCTTCACGTTACCGTATAATAGTGAGGATTTCCTGTTTCAGACAAAAATATCAGAATTTATTATACAAGTCTTATCTTTCTAAATAGTCACCTTGGAAGGCTAAATAGTCCACATGGCTGCATTTTTATATCAGTAAACTCTCATTAAAATACAGTATCAAGACAGACTCTAAAAGAGAAGAGAGGCAACATTGGAGAGGGATAGCCTATATCAGCTTGGAAAGTTTGTATAAAGGCGGAGCTGTGTCGCTTTAGTGACCATGGAGAGTTTGCAGAGTCAGAGCTTTCTTCTTTACCACCAGTATGAAGTTATGATAGTACAAACTTGAAGTTGTTGAAGTGTTCCACCACAGGGCAATGGTTAAATAATTTACAGGCTTTGCATGCATACAATGGAATAATTTGAAGTTATTATATAGACATATGTTCATTGACATGGAAAGTGTTAGGTTAGAAAAGTAGGTTAAAGACATAAATGTATAATGTGATCTCATTTTTTAAATACATATGTTCACAGGTATCTGTGAATATGTGTGTGTACAGAGAGAGACAAGGAGAAAGAAAGAAGAACAAAGATGTAAATGAATATTTTTAGAGGCAGGAGTTATGGGAAATGATACCTTTTGCTTATTTGTTTTCTAACTTTTCTGCAAAAATAAAAATATGACTTACAAGGTTTGTCCAGAAAATATCTAGCCATGTGCTATGAAAAGGAGACATTTATCAAAGAAGATACCAGAAACAAGAAACATTGTATATAGGACAATGACGCCCCAGTCCCCTTCAAAATCAGCACCTTGGGGCCTCACACAGTTCTCCCAATTGCCATCAGCTACCCTGTCATATTTTCCTGAATCATCAATGGTCTGAAACCTGTTCCCTTTCAAAGGTGACTTTAGATTTGGGAAAAGCCAGAAGTCACAAGGTGCCAAATCTGGGCTATAGGGGGGCTAGGTCACCTGGGTGATTTGATATTTCCCAAGAAAACTGTACAAGACATGATGCATGAGCAGGAGTGTTGTTGTGATGAGGTTGCCAATCACCATTTACCCATAGCTGCAGCCATTTTTGGTGTATTCCACCTCTCAACCAACAAAGAACACTGACGTAGTACTCCTATTAACTGTTTGTCCTGGAGACATGTACTCATGATGGACAGCACCTTCCAATCCAAAAACATAGTTAACATGGTCTTGATCTTGCTGTGACTCTACATGCCATCTTTGGATGTGGAGAACCAGGTGACTTCCATTGAGATGACTGGGCCTTTGTTTCAGGATCACAGCTACAGCTCCATGATTCACCTCTAGTTATGACCTTCTTGAGGAAATCTGGTTCATTGGGAGTGGTTTGAACCAAGTCATCAGCAACTACAGCATAATGTTCCCTATGCTCTGGTAGCAGAAGCCTTGGAACAAATGTTGCCATGACACATTTCATGCCAAGATCCTGCATCAAAATCTCGGACAGTTCTTGGAATCCCCAGATCAGCTTCTAGTTTTCATACTGCTAGTCACCAATCTTTGTTGATTGCAGCACATACACATTCAACATTCTCAGGTGTCCTGCTTGTTGAAGGCCATGGATCACCTTCAACAGATTCTCAACCATCTTTGAAGCATTTGTGTCACACTTTTACTTGCACTGCACTCATTGCATCATCCCTAAAAGCTTTCTGAATCATTCAAATAGTTTCTGCAGAATGGCCAAGCTTAATGCAAAATTTGATGCAGACTTGTTGCTCTACTTGCTCAGTCATTTTGAATACAACAGCCGCAGTTCACCTGCTCACTCAGTGGTATCTACCACCCCCACCGATTAGTACAGTGAAGTTGTCATTGTTCATGCACATTCCAGTCCACTCTCCTTGACTGCCAGTTTATGTCATGTCACACAAACCATTCTTGTTATATTAACAATGGCTGGACTTTTTCCAAACAGACCCCATATGTGTGTAAACAGTAAAAAAGGTTGTCATAGAGAAAACTGAGTAAACTGAAGATCATCACCCAAATGGTTACCCAACATTTACCCTTTTTGTTATGTTTCTTTCTAACAGGTGGTAATGTTATATCATATATAGTGATAATATTTACATACATATCTTCAGAGTCTACATCTACCATTTTTTCAAAATAATCAGTCTTTGTATCTCCAACATCTATTAAGTGAAGAATCAAAATAAAGATACAGACCATGTATGGAATAAGCAGTCAAGTTCACAAAAGGAAAATAAAGAAAATATACCTGATTTGCTTATGTTTTCCTAAAAATTATCTGAAAGGGTAAGTAAAAAACTTATAACAGTGGTCACCTACAGGGGATAGCAACTGAATGGATCGGAGATAGTGCTAAACTTTTTTCTAGTTATTGGTGTGTAAAACTTGTGTGTTACATGCCATTAAGTTGGCTCTGACTTTGAACCTTATCAATGAGTGATATCCACAATCTCCTGTCCTCAGCAGCCCTGCTCAACTCCTGGAGACTCATGCCTGTGGCTTCTTCTATGCAATCAGTAAATCTCATGTTTGGTCTCTGTCTTTTCCTGTTGCTTCCTATTTTTCCTAGCATTATTGTTTTTTCGAAAACATTCTGTCTTCTCATAACATGCCCATTTTTATACAGCTTCAGTTTTGTCATTTTTGCCTCCAGTGATGTTTCAGACTCAACTTGCTCTGGGCCCACTTGTTTGCTGTTGTGTTGGTCCAGGGTACATGTAGAACTCTCTTCCAACAGCATATTTCAAATAAATCATTTTTTCCCTATCAACTTTCTTTACTGTCCAACTTTTACATCCACGCATTGTAATTGGAAATATGAAAGTGTGGGTGATCTTAGCTTTGATCTCTAATGACAAATCTTTGCTTTTAGTAATTGTCCCTAATTCTCCTATTGCTGGCTTTCCAAGTCTCAGCCTTTTCCTGATTTGTTGGCTGCAATGTCCATTTGAGCTGATGACTGGGCCAGGGTAAGAAGACTCTACAATTTTGATGTCTTCGTAGTCTATGTTCTATAGTTATGATTTTTGTCTTCTTAATGTTCAAATACCTTTCTTTTGCACTTTCCTCTTTTTCTTTCACCAGTTATTTCAAATCATTGCTACTTTATGTCAGGAAGACAGTGTCATCTCATGTTGCTGATATTCATTTCACAAAGGTTCACTCCTCCTTCCTATGAGCCTAGCCCCATCTTTTGTATGATATGTTCTATGCACAAATTAAACAAATGCAGAGATAGAATGCACTCTTGATGGACACCTTGAACTATAGAAAACCATTCTGTCTCCATATTCTGTCCTGACAGTGGCTTCCTATGCACAACACAGGTTACAGATTACAGCAATCAGATGCTGAGACATGCCCATTTCTCTCAGAGCAACCTACGGCTTTTTGTGAACCACACAAAGGCTTTACTGTAGTCTTTAAAATACAGACTAATCTTCTGAAAGTCTGGACTCTCACACTGAAGCATGCCAGGATTTAATCAGTGTTTGCAATTAGCTCTCAGGTGCTTCTTCCTTTTCTGAAGCTAGCTTAAACATCTGGTATTTCTTACAAAGCCTTTGTTGCATGCATCAACTTGAGTATCACTTCACTTGTATAGGAAATAAGGACCAGGATCGTATAGTTGCTACACCTCTTGGCATCTCCTTTCTTGAAGTTTGGGATGTATTTTGAATGTTTCCAGTCTGTAAGCCATTGTTTTGTTTTCTATATCTGCAGACATATTCTTGTCAAGATTTCAACAGATTGAGTTTCCATGGCTTGAAATAATTCTTGAAGTGTCCTATTTACCCTGGGTGGTTTATTTCTTCCCAATACCATTAGGGCAGCTTTCAGTTCACTTTTAGCATTATAGGTTCTTCCTCATAGGAATCTTCATCAAAGATGTTTGTTATCCTTTAGCCACTTCTGTACAGATTTTCATTACACCTATTTCAACCTTCCCTTTATCTTCTCCTGGTCAGATGATGTGCTTCTTCTGGGTCATTCAGCATTCCTAGTCTGGATTTGAATTTCCCTTTTAATTTCCTGAATCTTCTGGGAGAGATCTGTTTTTCATTATTTTTTGTTGTTGTTGTTCTCTACTCTCTTCTAATATTGGCTGCATTAAGAGTTCTTTTCATTAGTGTGCGATCGTCTTTGGAAAACTACATTCAGGATTCTAACCCTGCTTTTGTCACCTTTTACTTTAGTGTCTCACCTACCTCTAATAATTTTTAGTGCTCTGTCATTCATCTTGATTTTTCTTTCCTTTTTACTTCTGGCATTATATTTTCACATTCTTCCCTAATAATGTCTAATTTCAGTCCACAGTTCTTCTGGTTCATAGTAAATTAAGTTTAATAGTGTAATTCTGTTTTTTATGTGGATTTAAATTCATGGGGAATGTTACTTACATTATATTTTGGTGCTACAATTCTTTTTCAGCTTTATTCTAACATTTGATATTAACAATTCATTATTAGTACCCCAATTAGCTCCTGGTCTTGTTTTGGTAAAAAGAATACAGCTTTTCCATCTTCTGCTTCCAATTACATAGTCTACTTGATTTCAATATTGGCCATCTGGTGATGTTCATGTATACAATCAATTGGTTGTTTAAAGCATGTGTTTGTGTGGACAAGTTGTTGGCTTTATAAAAATTCACAAGCCACTCTCTTGCTTCATTTCTGACCCCTGGTCCAAGTTTTCTGACATTTTGATTCTGCTTTATTTCCTATTTTTCCATTCCAATTACCTATAATTATCACCTATAATGTCTTGTTTGGATGATTCATCAACATCTTCTTGGAAACTTATGTAAAATTTTCAATTTCATCCTCTTCTGTAGTTGGAGCATAGGCTTGAATAATGGTCCTATTAAGAGGTTTACCTAGAAGTCTGATTGGTATTATCTGGTCCAACCCTGCCTTGTGGCCCTGTCTCCGCTATACTTTGCCTCAGCATTAAAGCTGCTCCACATCTTCTGAGCTTGTCATTTCAAGAGTAGCGCACTGTAAATGTACCAGTTCAGTCATTTTAGTTCACTAACAACAAGTGCTGCCATGTTTACATGTTCCATTTCTTACATTACAATTTCCAGTTACCTCAGTTCATGCTCCTTATGTTTCACACTGCGACTGTCTGTGCTATGAGGCACTGTCCTTTTCTTTTACCAGGGTGCACATCGGCTACTGACATCTTCTTTGGTCTAGTTGTTTCATGAGCAACAGCGCTATTCTTATTTTCTGCTCTTGCCAATAACAGTTTGAATGCTCTCCAACTGACAGTCCCATCTTTCTGCACTATCTTATATGTCTTTTTGGACTGACTTACATAGGGTTTTCTAGGAGAGGGAGAAGGAGAGGGAAGAAAGGAGGGAGGGGGAGGAAGAGAAACAGAGAGAGAGAGAAGGAGAGAGAATAAGAAAAGTAAACACAGCAGTGGCTTATCATTGCCTTCTGCTGCACAGTGTGTGGATCCAAACCACATGTGCTTGGTACCATCACCAAAAGCCTCTGAAATGTGAATATATTATCCAGTCTAAAACAAAATATTTTAGTTTCTTATACTTCTCAATGATTTATCTTTTTATACTTCCCCCATATTGTTCCTAAGTGGCTTAATGGGTTGGTCTTGATTTAATATTAATTATATTCAAATATCCACCTGCATGATTTCTTTTTTCTTTCTTTCTTTCTTTCTTTCTTTCTTCCTTCCTTCCTTCCTTCCTTCCTTCCTTCCTTCCTTCCTTCCTTCCTTCCTTTCTTTTTTTAACTTGGTCTCTTTTCAAAGGCTAAAGATAAAAGGACCTGAGTAGAAGGGGAGAGTCTCAGCACCCTAGTAGCTGAATGGGACTAAATATTTCCATCCTACATTTCTTAATGGCAGGTTTTTTCAAGAGGGTCAAATAGAAAATAAACCACAGCTGAGGAATTGTTGCTAACAGGTGTGTAGGAGACGCATTCTCTTTCATTGATCTGTTTTGGATCCAGTGTTAACTTCTCTTGGATCACAATGCTGCCTCAGTTGTTTCCCCATTAACATGGTGCCCCCAACGGGAACATCTGCCTTACACTAATGAGCTATTCACAGGAGGAGTAAGACAGGGTACCAGGAGCCAAGGTAAAACAATTAGAAGAAAAAGCAGACTGTTTGGCTCCTGACCTAAATTGAATTGCTTTTAAGAGACAGAAACAGATTTTCAATTATGTAATCCCTTTATTTCTTACTTCCTTTAAAACTTAAAGGTCAAATTCCCTTTTTGAATGCTAAGAGCCAGATCTGACATTCTTGTGTCTGTGAAACTGGCAGGACTTAAATCAGAAGAGGTCCCCTGCGAATGACTTGGATGAATACAAAGTATTTTCCCCCTTTTTGTTATCATCCACAGCACAGTTTAGATAAATTGCTTAGTATCTATTGTGTACCTTCCTTTGCATGTAATCACTCTTTCCAAACAGTATTGTAAGAGAAATTTAGTTTGCCTTTTCTAAGAACTGTTTGAAAGCATGAAGATCTGGGATGAGAGGAAGTCTAGTTAACTTCCACTTTTGCAAGACTCGACTTTCAGATTTCTATAATCTTCTCTTTTTTCTAGTTCATTGTTTGCATTTCAATAATGGAAGATGCTTTTCATCTCACATATCTTCTTTTTGTCCATTTTTTTCCCCAAACCCCAGTCTACGCATCTCATCCTCCTAGCCATGCCAAGTCCATCGCTTTAATGGCAAATTCCCCAGCTTTATCAGCTCACTCTGACCTTGATCTTCTCTGATTTTTCTACAACTTTTTTGCTTATGTCACTCACCCTTGCATTCAAGCTCGCATTGGCTTAGTTTTTGTTGGCAAGAAGTCTAATAAATAAACTGCATTGGGTCCCAAATACAGGAAAAAGAATTAAGATCCATCTGTGTCCAGAGATTCAGCTGGAATCCTTAGAATCTCTGCCTCCTTCTCCATCTCTCTGACTCTGCTTTTCTTCAATTCAGCTCTTTCTTAAGCAAGCTCTGCCCTCAAGGTGACTTTTATCATCCTACAGTTGGAGACCCCAGGAAAGGAACACCCTCATTCCCAAAGTTCTAGCAGAAGGACCTCTTGCTCTTGGCAAGAGGCCAGGTCCTGGAGCACACTGCTTCATCTCTGAAACAGAAGTCAAAATCAGCTCCACCTAAAACTGAGACAGGGGAAGACAGGGTTCAAAAAAGAAAAGAGTGATTTGGAAACCAAAAGGAACAATGCTACACAGAGCTCCTTCTCCCCAGACATCCTATCTTAGCACCATTACATGCCCATATTTATGTGTCTACATCTTGCTTTGCCTGACTAGACACTAAGTTCTGAAGATCGGAGACTTCCACTACTTGTCTGCGTCTGAATAGTGGAAACGTATCATTAGTGAATATTCTATATATATTCACTGGATAAGAAAATTCCTCTTTCCAAAAAAAAAAAAAAGAGCTCAATACAAAGCTCATAGTCTCTACAGAGCTGGACCTCCACAAACAGTGGAAGGAATCCCCATCATTGGGGCCAAAGACAGTGTTTTCAAAGGTAATAGGCCCCACCTGCTCCTGATTCCCTCTCTGAACACCCAAGTGTTGGCCACTCCTACTATGGGAGAAATTCTAGATGCTCCACTTCCTTTTTGAAGAACCTAAAGCCAGAATGAATAAACTTCTGAACTAAGCAAGAAAGAACCACATTCTGAGAGTGTGTGGGGCGTACACTCTCTATTGCAGCTATTCAACTCTGCTATTGTAGCAGGAAAGCAGCTGTAGACTATGCTCAAAGGAATGTGCATGATTGAGTGCCAATAGAACTATTTATGAGCACCAAAATTTGAATTTTACATAATTTTCACATGTCATAAAATATTGCCCTCTTCTGAAATTCTTTCAACAGTTTAAAACTAAGAAGTATATTTTTCATTCTCAGTCTATACAAAAATGGGTAGCAGCCCTGGCTGGTGACACAGTGGAATGGCACCAGCCTGTGAACCCAAAGGTTGCTAGTTCAATCCCCAGTCAGGGCACATAACCATGTTACAAGCCAGGTTTCCAGTCAGGTCCGTAGCTGGAGGCAGGTGAAAGGCAAACATACATTGATGTTCCTCTCCCTGTCTTCCTCCCTCTGTGTCCTTCTCTCTGTAAATAATGAGTAAAATCTTTTTCAAAAAAAAATTAGTAGCAGGGCAGTATCTGCTCATGGGCCATAGTTTTTCAAGCCTTGTCCTATGGTATTTCAATTATTTTTAGAAGGATTTCTAGCAGAATAAGATAAAATCAAGTTTGGCAAGTTTAGCACTTCACTTGAAGTTCAATGTTTTGAGAGATGATAACCAGTTAAGGTTTCGCTATGATGGAACTTAAGTGTGCTGAAGTCTTTCAAATCTGTTCTCAGTCTGAGAGCTTGCAAAAACCATTTAAACGTGATCAATGGGGCATTCTAGAATTGCAGCCATAGAAGCTTGGTACCAGGAAAATATCTGCAAATTTTAAAGCCATATTTCCAGCACACTGAACATCATCTTACCAGTGAATATAGGCTGATTTTCCTAACAGTTTTATTAGCATTCACTCCACCCAAAATTGACCAAATATCTACTTAATCCAGGAGAGACTTTTTAAAATTCATATATTATTTCAGTCAGGCTTTGAGTACTTATTATATTCTAGACATTGGGTTAACAATAGCAACAAACATTTACTTACTCCATAAAGAAATTGAAGTAGCCAAATAACATGATGTCCTAAAATTTTCTAATCATTTTAAGAATAATCGGGTCTTTTGTGTGTCATCATGTCATTTAATTCCCCTCCTAAATTAGTGAGTTACCTGGAAAAGTTATATTATTATAGAAATACACTTTATTAAAAGGAAACCAAAATCCAGAGAAGTTAATGGGCTTGAAGAATCAGAACTAGAGCCAAAATCCTTTGGCTCCAAATGCTTTTCTCTTTCCATGATACTTGTGCAAAGATAGAAATTTCATGTGTAAAGACAGGCCCTTTGTGAGCATCAAATAACTATAGTATGTCTGAAAAAAAATTTAAAGAAGCAGAGAGAAACAGCAGGGTGCAAGAGATATACCAATTGGTGTCCTCTCATATGCCCCCAACTGGGGATCCAGCTCACAACCAAGTCATGTGCCCTGACCAGGAATCGAACCATCAACCCTTTGGTTCACAAGCCAGTACTCAATCCAACAAATCATACCAGCCAGCACTGTCTGAAGATTTTAAATCCACACATAAAGACAGGCAGAGGATAGTAAGACTAACAGTATTTTTGCAAGAATAGAATTTTAAATTTAAAATTCTGTCTTGTGAAGCAAACAGTTTTAAGAATAGAAGATAACCTTATTTTCTGTGCCTTTGGAAAACTCCTCACAATGGAAATGCAAGCCTTGTTCCTACAGAAAATACAAATATGCATTCCATATTCCATAAAGGCGGACCAGTCCTGAAATAACAGATGGTCTTAGCCCTGCTCCTATTTTGCTATTGTCATATATGTGCCCACATTTCTTTCCCTCCTGAGCTAACCTCTGCCCAGAAGCCAGAATGCATCTGATGAATGGTGCTGACCTAGAAAGATTCCTATTCAGAAAGGACATCAAACATCCCACATGTGGAGTATAAACCATTATAGAATTCAGTGACTGCTGAAGCACAAAACACAAATCCTTCCTCCTAGGGAAACTCCTACCCAGCTCCCAAGAACCTCCCTCAAACACCACGCATCTATGACCTTGCTTTAGTACTCCATCCCCTTACAGAGCCCTTCTCTTGGCATAGATTTGGCCACTTGTCTAAGGCCTGGTAGCCTCAATTCAGTGTTAAATTTAAGAGTACCTGTATGTTCACTGTATCTCCAACTAGAATGTAACCTTTGTTATCAATTTAATTTCCTTGTGTCCTCACCCCTTTGTTAATACCTAGCACAGCAGTAGTCACTGTGACAGTCTGTTACAACGGTAGCTCCCAATGAACCACAACTCCCACTATTCACACATTGTGTAACTAGCTATAATCATAAAATGCAAAGGAAGCGACACTGTGCCAGTTCCCAGCCTAAACTTTATAAAAACTCAGAACTTCTGTTTTTGAGCCTTTGGGAGTTCTGGGCTACTAAGAAGTCAGGCTACTCTGCAATAGACAGAGCCCCATTATCCCAGCATCCCAACAGAGTCCTGCCCCCAGGTGATGCACAATTGAATAAACAACAGGAGTGACCAACAGTAGCTCAACAGAACTCTCCAGTTGAGCCCATTTTGCAGAACTATAATAAAGTTTTATTTTTTTAAGCCAATGTATATAGGGGTTTATTATGCAATAATAAATAAGTTAAACACATAGTTGGAACGTCTCTGTTGACTGAATAATGAATGAATGCAATTCTTATTTTTTTTAATTGCTTTTGATATAAAACTACCATAGCAACAAATGTGACATTAAAAATGCATAAAGAGGACTTCCAGCCAAGATGTAGACACAGATAGACACAATGCATCTCCCTCCACAACTAAGAAAGAATATAACTACCTCAAATCTAGAAACAACCAGAAATTCCAGGAAATTGTGCCTCATGGAAGTCCAGCAAACAAAGATATAAAGAAAAAAATACTCATCCAGGCCCTGGCTGGTAGCACAGTGGGTAAGGCATCGGCCTGCGAACCCAAAGGTTGCAGGTTCGATTCCCCAGCCAGGGCACATAACAAGGTTGCAAACCAGGTCTCCAGTCAGATCTGTGGCTGGAGTCAGGTGAAAGGCAACCATACATTGATTTCTCTCTCCCTCTCTGCCTCTCTCCCTTCCCTTCTTTCTAGAAATAATGAAATAAAATCTTAAATTAAACAAAAATTTTAAAAAATACTCATCCAGTGAAATAAGCCAGTCAGTGAAAGACAAATACCATATAATCTCACCTAATACAGGTGAGATGAACAAAACAAACAAGCAAAATAAAACCAGAGGCATGGAAGCAAGGAACAGACTTTCAGTGTGTAGGGGTGAGGGGAAGAGGCAAAGAAGGGGAACAGTTTAGTCAAGAAACTAGCATGGATGAACCATGGATATGGACAGCATCTGGTGTTGACTGTGGGAGGGGGCATGGGGAGGGTGGAAAGACCAGTGGGGGAAAAATCCAGTACATATAATACAACAACAATGAAATTAAATTAAAGTACAAAAAAATTATCTTAATTGTGTACAGGTAGCTATGAGAGCAAGTCATGGGAAGTCAAGGAAAGCTTCACTGGGAATGTATCTATAGGAGTAGGTATGCAGATATTCAAGATGGTGGCAGAGTAGGTGGAAGCTACACTAACCTCCTCATCGGACTGAACTGGAATTACAGCTAAATTATAGAAAAATTACCCTTAATCACTAACTGAACACTAGCTGGAGAGTAGCCTTATAACCAAAGACTTATGGAAGAAACCACACATTGAGACTGGTAGGAAATGCAGAGGGGTGAAGGGGCTAGCTGGCCTCCATAGGCCGCAGCTGAAGTTGCAGAGGAATATTTCAGTGGACAGGGGTTTCCCCCTGAGAAGTGTGAGGTCCAAACCCCAAGCCAGTCTCCCTAGCCTACAGCATCAGAACTAGGAAAGGAGCCCAAATAGCATCTAGTTGTAAAAAGCAGCAGGGTTTCTGCCTGCCAGGGAGATGACTAGAGATGCAGTAACCTCTTAAAGGGCCAATGCACAAAATTTTGCTTACCCTAGACTCCAGCACAGTGAGGGCAGAGCAAATTAAAGCCACATGAGAACAGTCTGGGGTTGGTGGCTCTGGAAAGAGAACAGAAGGGTCAGCCACCAGGATCCCTGTGCTGAGTCATTTCCCACACTGCAGAGGCCAGCTTTCTCAGGCAGAACACTCCCCTCCATGTGGCACCAGCATGAGAGGAATCAATAACCCACCCACATGAATCCCTCTCACTCCACTCTGTGAAGCTTTAACCAGGTGGCTGAGGAGTAGAGTTGGAGGCTCTTTCAGTGATTAAACCTAACAGAAAGTCAGCAGGTGGAGGCATATCTCTGAGAGCTTTGAAACTTTCATTGAACTCCAGGCCTGGTGTTGGTAAAAGCTGGCCTTAGTGTGTAGCCTGATTCTTCTGAACACAGCTAGGTTCAGCAGAGGGAGCCACAAGCTGTGCATCACTGATAGTTCCAAACAGGTTGAGCAGGGCCAATCATAGGCAGCTTCTGGAATTGGTCTGCATCAGAGTCTTTGCAGATCTACCTAATACATTGAAGTGACTACAAAGAGGCAGCCAAAATGTCAAGAAAAAGAAACAGGCCCCAAATGAAGGAACAAGAGAATATTCCAGAAGAACTGAATGAAATGAAAGCAAGCAATTTATTAGGTATAGGTTTTAGAATAATGCTTATAAGGATCCTCAACAGCATGAAAAAAAGATGTAGAAACCATTATAAAGGACCAGCCAGAAATAAAGAATACAATATCTGAAATAAATAAAACACTGGAAGGAATAAACAGTAGGTTAGATGAAGCAGAAGATTGAATTGGTAATTTGGAAAACAAGATAGAAAACAACACCCAAGCAAAAGTTGGGGAGGGGTGGATTTTTAATATGAGTTTAAGAAAATTTGGGAACAGCATAAAGCATAACAATATCTGCATCATTGGAGTACCAGAAAGAGAAGAGAGTGAGCAAGGGATCAAGAACCCATTTGAAGAAATAATGACCCAAAACTTCCCTAATCTGCTGAAGGAACAAAACACACAAGTCTAGGAAGTGTAGAAAGGCCCAAATAAGATGGACCCAAAAAGGTTCGCACCAAGACACCTTATAATTAAAACAGCAAAGCTCTAAAACAATGAAAGAATCTTAAAAGCTACAAGAGAAAACCAGTGAGTTACCTATAAGGAAGCTCCCATTAGACTATCTATTGATTTGTCAACAGAAACATTTCAGGCCAGAAGGAATTAACATGAAATATTCAAGATGAAGTAAAGCAAGGACCTCCAACCAAAGCTACTTTACCTGGCAAGGCTATCGTTTAAAATTGAAAGAGAAAAAAATAGTTTCCCAGACAAGAAAAACCTAAAGGATTTTATTATCTGCAAACCAGTAGTGCAACAAACATTAAAGGTCTTGCTTTTAGAAGAAGAATACAGAGGAACATAGTTAAAAACTAAAATAGCAATAAATACATATCTATCAATAGTCACTTTAAATGTAAATAGCTTAAATACTCCAATCAAAAAACAGAGGGTAGCTGAAGGGATAAGGAAACAAGACCCATATATGTACAGGGTGCACTCAATTAATTGGCAATAATTTTGCATCTCCTTATTTCACATGCTTCTTACTAATTTTGAAAAACTATGTTTCTAAGGTTATGATTTAATGTCATTGTTTCAGATATAAAGTATTAAATTCTGAGAGCAAACATTATGTCGAAGGAATACAATGTTAGAGCAACCATAATTTCTGCACTGCATGTGGGGCCAACTGCTAAGGAAATTGTGGACTTCAATAGCATCCCTTTACATAGAGCATCCCTTTACAACATGAAGAAGGTGTATGATGCTGATCCTGATGTCACCACACCAACAAGGAAAACACATAAGGTAGGCAAGGATCACACAAGTCCATATATTATACACAGAATCCAAGAGATCATCAATGAAGATCCAGGATGTTTACCTTGATGTTTGAGAGAAATAGTCGTACTGTAGATGAGGCAAGTTGCAAATGGACATCATTCGCTCTTCCAACAAGATGGTGTACCAGCACATAACACCAAAAAAGTGCAAGAATTTCTTAGTGTCAGTGTTCCTGAATTCTGGCCAAAGGAAATCTGGCCACCTAGTTCACCAGATGCAAATCCTTTAGACTATATATGGAGCATTTGTGAGAGAGAAGTTCATAAACAACCTCATTCCAATAAAGAGGCTGTTAAAGCTAAGATTGAAAACATAATGATATCCATGGATAAAGAAAAGTTAATTAAAATGTGCTCAAGATGCTGAAGTGAAATTGAGTCTGTTACTGCAGCAAATGGAGACTTTTTAAAATATTTTTTTAAATAATGACTATGTTTATGTATTTACATATAAGAATAAATTTATTTCTAAATAGAACACTTTTGTGATATGTTATTTTACTAAAATTTTGCCAATTGATTGCATGCACCCTGTATATGCTATATCCAAGAGACCCACCTCAGAATGAAAGATACACACAGACTAAAATAAAGGGATGGAAGAAGGCATGTTATGTAAATAAAAAGGAATGAAATCTGGAGTAGCAACTTATATCTGACAAAGTAGACCTTAAGAACAGTATTTGTCTTTCTGTGTCTAGCTTGTTTCATTTAGCCCAAGTGGCAGGATTTCTTTTTTTTTTTTTTAAGGCTGAATAATATCCCATTTTAGTATAATTTATATCTAATATGTAGTATATTATATATAATATATAAGCACATTTGCAACAAACAATACTGTATTGTATCTGAAATTTACTAAGTAAAAAGAGCTCAATTTAAACCTCCCCACCACGCACATAAGCACAAAGTGATAATTTTGTAGAGGAAATGAATAAGTTACTTAGTTTGATTGTGGTGATCTTTTCACAATGTACATATATCAAAACATCAAGTTGCACACCTTAAACATATACAATTTTTATGTCAAAGATACCTCAATAAAGTTGTTAAAAATAGAGAAAGTATGAATTTTCCAGCTAAAGAGACTGCCTGTCTCCTCTCCCTCCCACAACCAATCTTCAGGTCCTATGGCTTGCATTACCCTCCTCTAAGCACTTATGTCTAAGACTGCAGGTACTTTCCCTCTGTCTTCCTTATTAACTACATCTAGCCTTACCACCCTTTAGACTTTTCCACTATGATTATACATTGTCTTGCTTAAACCTGCCATAGAATCCTCACTGTCAAGATCTAAACAAACAAGGAGCATGAGTCTTTCTTCCTGCCTGGAGTTCTATGTTAACAAAAAATGATAGTAAAGTAGATAGCAGTGTGGAGATGCCCTAAGAGAGCACCAGCTTACCCCTCACTTTGTGTACCTGGGCATGATCAGGTAGCTGGGAAGAGCCACAAGAGGTATCAAAGCCCTTAAAGATCCAAAAAGTACTTGAAAATCAGCAATCTGGGCCCGGCAGTGATGGACAGCCAGTGGCTGGAGCGTGAACCAGCTCTTTGGGAAATCAGCAGGACCAGTGTGAGTGGGTATCTGAGCCTGGTCAGCAGGGGTATGGCTGGGCTCTCCTGGAACACCACCTGGAGAAACAGCTCACAGGTCTCAGGAGTGACAGTGAGGGAACAGCTGATGGCCAAAGTCCCAATGGAATAGCCTTCTAGCCAGAAGATGGTGGTAACCAAGTGACACTTTGTTGATTCATAAAGAGGCCCCCATACAATGGAGGGAATCCAAGACAAGAGAAAGAAGCAAACCTCTCCAGCTTGAAAAGTGGAGGTTTAATAAGCAAGAGGTCTTACTTACTAGGCCTGCCTTGGGTGATCACATGACCTCTGCAAAGTAGACCTTGCACCCACCCACCAGAATCTCAAAAGTTTATATAGAGTCCTAACTATGGTTGGGTCATGTATTCAGTCCAGATGGTGGAAACAGTGGGCAGAATAGTACAGTCCAGGACAGGGGGATGGGTGGGAAGCTTCCAATTACCTGGATCCAGCCAGAGGTCACTCTTTTAAATGATCTCATCCAACACCCATACCTGATCTCAAGACCTCTTACAAGCTCCACAGAAACTTTGATCATCCTTAGGGAAAAGAGTAGAAAAAGAGCATGAACTCTGGATGAAGCTATGGGGACATATATCTGTGAACGCTGAGAAAGAAGATGCCTACTAAAAAGAGCTCCCAGAGGATAAATGGGCTCAAATTAAAAATAAAAAATAAAAAAGCCTAGCAGCTACTTCTATACAGGGATTTCTCATGTAAACTTCATTTCTGGGACAAGCCTGCACATGTTCCTGCCACCTGGGGCAGCCCTGATAAAGGAGCTCCTGGAGTCATTTCAATCAGGACTGATCCTTTCCCCATCCAACCTGATCCGTGCAGCCCTAACCCCATCAGCTTCTTCACCAACCAATAAAAGTGGTTCCATTTTGGCCAATTAGGACAGTGTCTTTTAGACCAATCCAAAATCAAGGATGTGGAGTCCTCATTTGTAGGAGGACAGACCAATCAGGGACCAGGGCGAGGACTTCTGTCTATATAAGTCAGCTCGCCTATTTCTCTGAGAGCATACTCCCCCTTTCCATCAAAAACTACCTTTCCAAGAACCTAGTATAAAGGAAGCATGGACATGGACAACAGGTGGGATTGACTTTGGGGGGAATGGGTGGGTGGGGAGGGGGACAGAGGGGAGCAAAAAGGGGATGGATGTAATACAACAACAATAAAATTAAAAAACAAAAAACAAAAAACTACCTTTCCCCAAAAGCTGGAGCTAAAATAGCTAAAATACTGAAGACGACTCATTGGAGCAGAGTAGAGCAGGCCAGTACAGGGCAGACCAGAGTTGTCTAGCCAGAGATGCACCTGACCCCAGGGCTGCCTCACAGCCATGCCGTTTTTACAGTTGCCGCTGTACCACTACTGGGCTGCTACTGCTCTGCCATTTTCACAGGCATGCAGTGTCATGGGTAAGCTGTTTTTGCACTAGTTTCCTTCACCACACCTTAAACTGGCACCAATTCACTGCCAACAACCATCCACTGATGCAATTCAAGTCTCCCATTTAGTAGCTTTGTGATCTTGAGTCGGTTATTTAACCACTCTGTGACTTGGTTTCCTCGTTGGAAAAATGGGAATAATAATAGTACTTATCTCATGGATGATTTACAAGCACACCTGAGTTCATCAGTTTTTGACAAAAGAACTCTGCATGACCCCTGTGCCCCACCCTCCCTATTCACCCAATCTCACCTCCGGTGACAACTTTTTGTTTCCCTCAATGGAAGAAAGTCCTCAAGGGCAAACACTTTGCCATTGTGGAAGAGGTGAAACAAACAAACAAACAAACAAAAAACCAGAAGCACTAAAAGGCATCAAAATTGACAAGTTCAAAAACTTTTGAGCAGTGGAAAAAACGTCCCTATAGATGCAGTGTACCAAATATAGAGTACTTTGGTGACTGAAGTTTAAAGATGTAAGAACAATTACACAATTTTTAATGAATAAAAAAATAATAGTGCCTATCTTCGAGGTTATGCTTAGCACATAGAAGAGTGCCTGGCACAGGATGAGTGCTCAGTTCATGTTATCAATTACTGTTAAGCATATTTATACTTCATTGTGCATTTGTGTATGATCAGTACAGTATAATCTGTGGACTTTACTACTTGCCAGCTGTGCAAGCTTTTATAAGGTCTTTAAGCCTTAGTTTCTTCATCCATAAAAGGCAGATAATGATGTGGGTTGTCTAATAAACAATGAAGAATCAGAGAGTAACAAGTCGTTCCATGGCAATAATGATAGCCAACACTTACAGGGCATTCAGTAAGTGCCAGGTGGTATTCTAACATTTTATAGGCACCCAATCATTTAATCTTCACCCAACTCTGAAAGGTAGGTGCTATGATTGCCCCATCTTACAGCTGAGGAAGCAGGCCCAGAGTGGTTAGAAAATGTGGCCAAAGTGAGTCAGCTGGGAAGTGACACAGCTAAAATTTGAATCTATGCCATGTCCCAGAGTCCCTGCTCCTAAACACCTCACCCTGTCACCATCTGCTCTCCACAGTTGTGCTTAAAGTCAATATGGTGGGGTTTTTTTCCTTAAAGATATGGACTATGTCTTTCTTTCCCTCCTTGCTAGATTAAAATACATTTTATTATACTAAAAGAGGGGAAATAAAAGGAAAACATCTTTGAATCTAAACTCTGTGGGATTACCCCTTCTGGTAATAACAAGACTCAAGGTTTGGAACTTAATGCATAAAAATAGCTGAAATTCACTATTTCTAACATTTAGCAAAGCTGAATGTTAGATGATCTCCACACATAGGACGTTCTAAGATGTTAAAATTTTTCTCTCAAGTTCAGATTCCATGCTTGAATTACTTTCTGACACGTTTTTCTGATTATGATTATAGTGCTTTTGACAAATAAGGAGCATCATCTTAATTTAAATCTACATTTAGGTAGTGGCCAAAATACAAATGTGGCCAAAATATTAAATAATCTACAAGAAAGTATAGATCCAAAAATGTGATCACATCTGGAGCTGCTAGGATGATGTATGACCTCCGGGTCTCATCCCAGTCTCACTTGTCATGCAATGGAGTCCACAATTCCTGCTTTTACAAGAATGTAGTTACAGGAAATAAAAAAATAATGTACTTATGATTTTCTTCTGAGAACTCAGATTTTGAAAGCTTTTTGTGTATGAGGTGGAGCTTAAGTATGATTCCCAATTTGTACCCTATCAACAAACTATTTTTCACTTTGGGACTCCAATTATTTCACCTAGCAGTAGGGATTAGCTTTCAAAAATAAAACACTAAGGCATGGTGTTAAAAGGGAAAAATCACAGAAAATTAGAAAAGTTCAGAAGCTGAGAAGATAGTAAATTGGCACTTGAGTTTCCAGTTATGTGGTAGCTACTGCCCTCCTGTGGTAAAAAAGGTGTTACTGATTTCAAACTGTATTCATCTCTCTTTTTTTTTTTTTAAGTATATTTTATTAAGTCATGACAGTTGTCCCACATTTTCTCCCTTTGCCCACGTCTGCCTGGTACCCATTTTCCCTTCAGAAATCCCCCTTAGTTCATGTCCATGGGCCATGCATATGATATTTGGCTTCTTCCTTTTCTATATTATCCTTAATGTCCCTCCTCTCTATTTTGTACCCACCAATTATGCTTTTTAACCCCTATTCCTCTTCTCTTCTTCTCCCCCTTCCCCCTTCCAGATGATAAGCCTCCAAATGATACCCATGCCTATGATTCTGTTCCTGTTCTGGTTGTTTGCTTTGTTGGGTTTTTTGTTTGTTGGTTGGTTTTTTGTTTGTTTGTTGGTTTTTGTTTATTTGTTTATTTTAGATTCAGTTGTTGATAGCTGTGAATTTGTTGCCTTTTTAATGTTCATAGCTTTTATCTTCTTTTTATTAAATAAGCCCCTTTAACATTTCATGTAGTACTAATAGCTTGATGATGATGAACTCCTTTAGCTTTACCTTGTCTGGGAAGCACTTTATCTGCTCTTCTGTTCTAAATGATAGCTTTGCTGGATAGAGTAATCTTCATTATAGATCCTTGCTTTCCATCACTTTGAATACTACTTGCCAATCCCTTCTTGCCTGCAAAGTTTCTTTTGAGAAGTCATCTGATAGTCTTATGGAAATTCCTTTATAGGTAACTCTGCTTTTCTCTTGCTGCTTTTAAGATTCTGTCTTTATCTTTAACTTTTGGCATTTTAATTATGATGCTTCTTGGTTGGTCCTGTTTGGGTCCAACTTGATTGGGATTCGCTGCTTCCTGGAGTTGCTGTCTATTTTCTTCAACAAATTAGGGATGTTTTCTTTCATTGTTTTTTGTTGTTGTTGTTTTGTTTTTTAAGTTTTCATTTTCTTGTTCTTCCTCTTCTCCTTCTGGCATCATCCCTATGATTCAAATGTTGGGACATTTGGAGATGTCCCAGAGACTTCTTATACTATCCTTGCTATTTTTTGAATTCTTGTTCCTTCTTTCTATTCTGGTTGAATATATTTATTTCTTCTTTCTGTTCCAAATTGTTGATATGAATCCCAGCTTCCTTCCCTTCACTGTTGGTTCCCTATAGGTTTTTCTTTATTTTACTTAGTGTAACCTTCATTTCTTCCTTTATGTCATTGCTGTACTCAATGAATTCTTTGAGCATCCTGGTCACCAGTGTTTTGAACTCTGCATCTGATAGGTTGGCTATCTTTGTTTCATTTACTTCTTTTTTTCTGGGGGTTTGTTTTATTCTTTCATTTGGGCATATTTCTTTGTCTCCTCAATTTGGCAGCCTCCCTGTGTTTATTTCTGTATATTAAGTAAAGCTGCTCTGCCTCCCTATAAAAAGCACCTGTAAATAGTCTGGGATAGAGCCTTAGGGATCACCAGGGTGGGGCTTCACCACTTTATGGCTCTGTATAGAGGAAAAGCTCAGAGAGGGGACTGCACTGGTGCCTGGCTCCTGAGGGTTTGGCTGGCACTCATCCCTTTCCCAGTTATTTCACCCATTCCCTGTATGTGACTGGTGCCCTTCCAGCTGTTGCCCTGGTGTTGAATCCCAGATTGTGTGGGTTTATGTATGTTTTAAGATTATGTGGACCCTTTAAGAGGAGTTTCCTAAAAATCCAGCAGTTTCTTCTGTGGCCCCAAACTCCACGGGCTTTCACAGCCAGAATTCATGAGAATTTATCTTCCTGGCACTGGAACCCAGTCTGGCCTGGGGCTGGGATTGCTCACTTCCAAACTATTCTTCCCCATTTTTATGCTTAACATGTGAATGTGAGGCCACCGTGCCCGTTCAGCCATCTCTCCATGCCATACTGCATCTCTGCCCTTTCTATTCATCTGGATAAATGTGGCTTCTTTAAATCCTTGGTTGTTAGACTTCCATACAGATCAATTTTCTGACAGTTCTGGGTGTTATTTGTTTAGAGATTCAGTTGTAATTCCTTTCATGGTTGCACGAGAAGGTGAAGCATGTCTGTCTTCCCCTCCATCTTGACCAGAATTCCTATATTCACCTCCTGATTAAAATTTATACTTCGCAATTTCTTTCTTTCATACTTAGCATTTTCTAGTATGTTTCTCTAAAGTGTTTTTATTGTTATTTTATTATATCACTCCTTATTTTCTTCTGTGAGTCATTCTTTCCTTTGTCCACTGAAGGCTTATAATATAAAAAGCCAGAAAATTTTAAATGTTTACTCAGTTCAAGAGCTAGTTCAAAGCCCTGGCTGGTAGCATAGTGGTTAAGGCGCCGGCCTGTGAACCCAAAGGTCGCAGGTTCGATTCCCCAGCCAGGGCACATAACCAGGTTGCAAACCAGGTCTCCAGTCAGGTCTGTGGCTGGAGGCAGGTGAAACGCAACCATACATTGATGTTTCTTTCCTCTCTGCCTCTCTCCCTTCCCCTCTTTCTAAAAATAATGAAATAAAATCTTTAAAAAAAAAAAAAAAAGAGCTAGTTCAACAATTCTACAAATAAGTAGAAAGTGAAAATAATACAGGGAAATATGACACATCTATTAACTGAGAGAAATAAAACAGAACAAATTTTATCTCTTGATAAGTTTTGGTTTACAATGCTTATAAAATATATTAGTAAAACAACTAGGTTAGAAATAAAATTGTAATATTAATTTTATCACAGGATTCAGAAATAAAATATATACTCAAATGTAGAAGTCATCTAACACATAGAAAACCTTTTATTGATTATTTGGAATGAAATTATTATTTTCCTAAAGGAGGATAAATAAATATCCATGACTCCCTCACTACAGCTATCTGACCCTTAGGTTATGGTTTTTTTCTAAGTTTCTAGAATCATCAGCAACTGTTATTTTTACTACAAGACACTGCTCTATAAATCATTTTTATATCTATCAGCACTTACGTAACCTACATACCATTGCATATCAAGTATTGACTGATAATAATCTCTGAGTTATTTTTTAGCTGCAACTGCCAAGAAACACCCACTGATGCTACACAAGGTGTCCTGGAGTCGTGCAAATGGGTCCATTCTTAGCCCAGACTCCAAGCAGGAAGCACCCTCATTCACCTAACACCCGTTCCCATGGCTACCGCCCACGAAGAACTCCCATTCTGCATAGCAAACCTAGCAGATGGAGGAGAACGTCACCACGCAGCTCTGCAGAAAGCTGCTGTCCCATGTCACCATTGCTAAGGCCACCTAGGAACTATTCCCCCAATGGAGTTTGGGAACCTCCCTTTTCATATTGCACCATCAGTGTGTCTCTTCCAAACATTGCTTCTTCTCTATCATTCATTACAGAAGAGCTACTGCTCTCTAACTTTCCCTATTCATCTCTTAGAGGAGGAGAGTATAATTAGTCTAATTGAGCATCTTCTTTTTACCAGAGAAACTTTTTCATACCCAGTTGTTTCATAGGTGAGCAGGCAGCCCATAGCTCAGGGACCTTTAGGAAACTAGAGCCCATCCTTTTGCTTGAGGAAGAGAACAGACGTGCCCCTTAGCTCAGTGGAGGGCTGCAGGCAGCGGGGTAGCAGGCATGATGGTTGGCGTGTTTAGTATTCTGTGTTAAGGATTTATTTGTCTTACCCTGCAGAGGTAACTTTAACTTCAATTTATAAATGGGTTTTATCTATGACAGAAACAGAAATATACATAGCAGATAACATAGTTACATCATTATTCAACATATTTGTGATTATACTCTTCTTAATAAAAGGGTCTCTCCATTTGACAATCATAGCTTCATAATCTATTTAATTCATAAGAAACTCCCCATCGTTCCATGGAACTATTATTTTGTGGAAGGTCTTACAGTATTTTTTTTCAATGCAATTATTTTCCTTCATTTGAGACAGTCAGATTTTTTAAAGTTAATTTATTGTTGTTGAATTACATTAATCCAACTTTTTCCCCATTGCTCTCCCCTGGCCTGCTGTCCACATCCTGCTTCCCACAGTCGCTCCCACAAGCTGCCCATGTCCATGGGTCATTTATACTAGTTCCTTGACTAAACTGTCCCCCTTTTTTGCCTCTTTCTCCATTCCCCCCTCCTCTCTGCACACTGAAAGTCTGTCCCTATTTCCATGCCTCTGGTTCTATTTTGCTTGTTTTCCTGTTTTGTTCATTAGTCAGATTCTTAAGTGTTAGAGATAGCTAATGATATCAACATAAAACTGAAAGGTGCAGATGGAGAAACAGATGTAGCTGTCACTGGGCAGGCTGAATAAGCACAGCAGAGAACCTGCAATAAAAAACATTTGCTCCCTGAAACTATGCTGAACTCTACACTCCAAATGGAAACTAATTATTAGAGTCATTACGACAAGCCACATCAAAAGCTTATATGGTAGCCCTGGCAGGGTAGCTCAATTGGTGAGTGTCTGATAAGCCAAGGTTGATGGTTCAGACCCTGGTCAGGGCACATACAAGGATCAACTAATGTTATTATTTAACATGTAATAATTATATAAGCTATTGACATATTTTAAATTATTTTGTATTAACTTTTTAAAATCCAGTACATACTTTAAATATTTGTAAAAATATGTATGTGTGTAAATGTATTTGTGCATGCATTTGGAAACATTGCAATTGATATTACTTAAAGTAGTTCTTCAAGCAAATGAATTAACATAAGCATTTAGAAATAATGAAAAGAAAATTGTATTAATATGATTTGAGAGGCTGATAGAAGGCAGTAATTAAATGGTGAATTGTTTGCATGAAAAAAATAACAGAGGTACACACTGGTAGTTACAGAGTAGACAGGGAAAAGTTAAGAATAATAAAGGAAATGGAAAAGCTGAAGAACTTACATGCATGACACAAAGACATGAACTAAGGGGGGCATTGCCGGAGGGAATGGGGGTACTGGGTGGAGGTGGTCAAAGGAGGGAAAACTGGGACAACTGTAATAGCAAAATCAATAAAATATACTTAAAAAATAAAGAGAAAAAAAGAATCAACTAATGAATGAATAAATAAATGGAACAACAAATCCATATCTCTCTCTCTCTCTCTCTCTCTCTCTCTCTCTCTCTCTCTCTCTCTCTCTCTCTCCATCTCTCCCAAAATCAGTAAACTTTTTAAAAGTGTGTATGGCACTCAATAATTAAGTATATTGGAAAGATCCACTGTAAACATACCAGAAGATGAGAAGATGCAACACACACAAACAAAACAGTAGCCTGTTGGTGTAAAGTCTGTTCAGTCAAGTTTACTTTTCTAACCCCAGGAATATCCATATCTATCTAACCCAGAATGTTTAACCAATTAATAAGAAAACATGTCTAGTTAAGAACATAATATGCCTTAACCATCTATTTAACAGTCAAAAAAAGTGGAGTATACATCTTCGTTCGCATTACTAAAGGCTGTTGTTAATTAAAGTATTTCACAATGTATTCATCAAGATCTTATTTTCTCAACATCTCTATTGAAATAGAGATTCCAACGCTGCCTGGTGGCACAGTGGATAAGGTGCCGGCCTGTGAACCCAAAGGTCGCTGGTTCAATTCCCCAGCCAGGGCACATAACCAGGTTGCAAGCCAGGTCTCCAGCCAGGTCTGTAGCTGGAAGCAGGTGAAAGGCAACCATACATTGCTTTCTTCCTCCCAGCCCTTCTTTCTGAAAATAATAAATAAAATCTTAAAAAAGAAAAAGTAAAATTCAACAGAGATGAAAGAATCATGAAGTGCCTCTTAAATTTGATCATACATAGGCATCACCTGGAGACCTTGTTCCAGGGCTTGTGAACAAAATTTTGACACAGGTCAGAAAATAGCATTTCCCCACCAGAACAGACCACACATCCCATAGAAATCATATTCACACCATCAGCTCTGCAATGCACTTTCTCTACTGAAATACTCCAGTGATTGCAGTTGGGAAACATAGAGCTTTCTGTTAGAAACTGGGTGCAGTGTCCTGCTTGGAAGTATACTTCTAAATTGACAAACAAGCCTAGGCTGGTGTCTCAGTGGCTAGGCACCAGCCTATGAACCTAAAGGTAGCCGGTTTGATTCCTAGGCACATAATCAGGTTGCAAGCCAGGTCTCCAGCCAGGTCCCCAGCTGGAGGCAGGTGAAAGACAACCATACACTGATGCTCCTCTCCCCTTCTTCTTCCCTCCCTTCCCTTCTCTCTAAAAATAATGAATAAAATCTTTTTTAAATAATAAAATAAATCAGCAAACATCTCCTGCATTACGGGTCACCCTGCTCTCTCCCAATGAAAGTATCAGAGTGGCAGGTGGCTTTGTAGGTCAATGATTATAGTCTCTCAGGATGTGTTTTGTAAAACAAATTCAAATGTTCCCCATCAAACTCTGGCTGAGCCTTAGTTTTGTATGTTCACATCTTAAACCTTCCCATTTCACTAACATTATCTTTAAAAGTGTCGCTCAGAGCATTCAGTAATTTCAGCTCTCTTGTTTTACTTGTCACTGCAGTGTTCTGCGGAAGTCAGCTGCCCACCCATTGGGATACTATGAGGGCATTTTGGAATTGGATAAGAAGATGAAGCTTCCTGAACTCAATGGAACCTTTAACTCCAAAATTCCACAACTTCAACTTTTAACTACTTCAATATTCCTAAGTGGTATACACATGATTGTAACGTCAATGCTTTCCTGATATTCATTAGAGAAAAAGTTTTGGATGGGTTGATTATTAAGATGCTTCTTAATTGGCCTGGGTAAAAAGTTTTGGATAGTTGTGGTCTAAATCAGGCTTGAACACGAGCAACGTAACAGTAAGTTTTGAATTAGTTCCTTGAAGACTGACACATAGAAATTGTAGAGAAGCCTACTATGCAACAGCAGGATATAAGAAAATAGAAATTCACATTGAAGGAAGAATTAAATTTCAAAGAATGTTGGAAAATCAATAAAAGACATTGGTCTTACAATGCCAAAAGAAATTAAAAGAGCAATGTTCAAATGCCTTGATTGTTCTTACCATAACTGGGCATTTGTTCTAAATCACTGGATCAAACAATGTCAGTGTTCACCAGTATTCAGCCATTTGATCTTTTAAAAAAATTTTTTATTGTTGCATTACAATTGTTTCATTTTTCCCCCATTGCTCTCCCCTGCCCCACCCTCTCCACCCCCTCCCCAACTGCCAATCCCCACCTCCCTGTCCATGTCCATGTCCATGGGTCCTCCACACTAGCTCCTCAACCAAACTCCTTCCCCACCTTCCCCCTCTTCCCCTCCCCACTAGTCACTGCCATTCTGTGCCTTTTTTCTTCCATGTCTCAGTTCCATTCTGCTTGTCTGTTTGTTTGGTCATTAGTCTCCTGTATTAAGTGAGATCATATGGTATTTGTCTCTTGCTGCCTGGCTTATTTCACTAAGCATGATACTCTCCAGTTTCATCCATGCTATAGCAAATGGTAGGAGTTTCTTCTTTCTTTCTGCTGCATATGTAAGCTACCATGGTTTTTTGATCCATTCATCCACTGAAGGGCACTTAGGCTGTTTCCAGCATTTGGCTATTGTACATAGTGCTGCTATGAACATAGGAGTGCAATTTTTCTGAATTGGTGTGCCAGTATTCTTAGAATATAATCCTAGCAGTAGAATTGCTGGTTCTTAAGGGAGTTCTATTTTTAGTTTTTTTAGGAAAGTCCATACCGTTTTCCATAGTGGCTGCACCAGTGTCTGCATTCCCACCAGCAGTGCACTGGGGTTCCCTTTTCTCCATACCTTCCCCAGAATTTGTTGTTTGTTGATTTATTGATGATGGCAATTCTGACAGATATGAGGTGGTATCTCATTGTGGTTTTAATTTGCATCTCTGATGGCTAGTGATGTTGAGCATTTCTTCAATATACCTATGGACCTTTCTATGTCCTCCTTGGAGAAGTGTCTGTTGAGTCCTTTGGCCATTTTTTAATTGGGTTGTCTGTCTCCCTGGTTTTGAGTCATTGATCTCATTTTTTTTTTAAAAGAGTAACTTTGGAGTGTTTGGTCACATTTATCTTAAATTTTCTAGTTTATGTATTCAGTGGAAATTTTTTCACCAATGTTTTTGAAAGCCACTAAAATCAACCCTGAAGAAGCAATTCTAATAATTTAGGGATGAATGTTGTGAAATGGAATTTTTATGACTCTCTAAGAGTCTTCCTATTTTGTGTATCTGTTGCTTCAAATGAAAAACAAAAACAAAAACAAAAACCCTTTTGATCGCAAACGGTGAAAAGTAAAAGGGGTTAATCACCACCAAACTAGTATGACAAGATATGTTAGAGACTTCCTTAAAAAGAAGAGAATAAAGCTTAAAAATATAAATAATAAAATAGCAATAACTACATACTTATCAATAATTACTTTAAATGTAAATGGAATAAATACTCCAATCAAAAGACATAGGATGGCCAAATGAACAAGAATATATATATGCTGTCTCCAAGAGATTCACTTCACAAAAGTGAAAAAGACACAAAAGAACTAAAAGTAAAGGAATAAAAAAAGATTATTTTGTGCAAATGGAAATGAACAAAACTGAAAAACCTGGGATAGCAATACTCATAGCAGACAAAATAGACCTTAAAACAAAGGTCATAACAAGAGACAAAGCAGAACCCAGCAATTCCACTCTAGGTACTTATTCAAAGAAACACAAAACACTAATTTGAAAAGATATATGCATCCCTATGTTCATTAGAGCATTATTTACAATGTCAAGCTATAGAAGCAGCCTACATGTCCATGGATAAACAAATGCATAAAGCTATAGTAGATGTATAAAATGTAATATTAGTCAACCATAAAAAAAAATAAACAATGTAATACAACAACAATAAAATTTTTAAAAATAAATAAATAAATAAAAATAAAAATAAAAATAAAATGCACATGATATAAAAAAATTAATTAAAAAAATAATAAACAAAAAAAAAAAAAAACAAGCTCTGGCTGGTGGCACAGTGGAGAAGTTGCCAGCCTGTGAATCCAAAGGTTGCTGGTTCAATTCCCAGCCAGGGCACATAACCAGGTTTCAAGCCAGGTCTCCAGCCAGATCTTTAGCTGGAGGCAGGTAAAAGGCAACCATACATGGATGTCTCTCTTCCTCTCTGCCTCTCTCCCTTCCTCTCTCTCTAAAGATAATAAATAAAATCTTTTTTAAAAAAAGTTAAGCCCTAGCTGGTGGCACAGTGGATAAGGCACCAGCCTGCAAACCCAAAGGTCGCTGGTTCAATTCCCAGTCAGGGGACATAACCAGGTTGCAAGCCAGGCCTCCAGCCAGATCCTTAGCTGGAGGCAGGTGAAAAGCAACCACACATTGATGCTTCTCTTCCTTTCTTCCTTCTTCCCTGCCCTTTTCTCTGAAAATAATGAATAAAATATTTTTAAAAATTAAAATTAAATTATATAATAACTTTTAAAAAACAGTAAAGTCTTTTCTTTTGCAACATCATGAATGGAACTAGCAGGTATTATGCTAAATGTCAGAAAGACAAGTACCATATGGTACTTTAAAGTACCATATATGTGGAATCTAAAGAACAAATAAATGAACAGACAGAACAGAAATAAACTCCTAGATACAGGGAACAAATTGATGGTTGCCAGATGGGAAAGGGTTGAGGGGAGGAGTAATACGGAGGAAGGGATTAAGATGTGCAAATTGCCAGTTATTAAAATAGCCAACCGGAATGTAAAGTACAGTAAAGGCAATATAGCCAATAATAATATTGTAATAACTCTCTATGGTGTCAGATGGATACCAGGTTTATTGGGATCACTCTGTAACTTATAAATGTCTAATAACTGTTATGCATATATAACTAATATAATATTGAATATCTACTGTAACTGAAAAAATTTTTAATTATTTTTTTAATTTGTTGAAAAATGTTTTTGAAATTAATCAGAAACATTCTTAACTATGAACAAAGATTGAAATCTGGCTAACTCTGTGGAGAACAGGGATATGTGAAAAGATCAATTTTTATTGTCTTAAGGCAAATTTGCAAACGGTTCAAAAGTGGTACATGTAATATTGTTTACTACAGTGAAATGCCAGTAAATATTACTCCGTTTTCATAAAATATACTAAAAGTATCAATCCATTATTCTTTCCTTTTTGCATTTTTCATCCCTGTACTGCTTCTTTAAATTTTCTTGTCTTCCCTTTAATTATTATTACTTTTATTGCTTCTTTTCTTCTAGTGGTTGGAAGTTACATAGTTTGGTTTGAAAGTTATATATCCTGATTCAGTCTTAATCTATTTTAAAAATACATAGCTTTATGTTGATCTAAAAAAGCCAAAAGTTAATATTTCTATCCATCTCCCAAGTGCTCTAGAAATATTAACTTTTTTTGTTTTTCTTAGGGGGAAAAATCCTGTTTCCCAGTGTCTCATCTTCAATCCAAATAATTGGGCTTTATGTCAGTATAATCCATAGAGGGAAAAGAAAAAAATATGATTTACTAATGTAATTTCATTATTCCAATACCAAATTTGGGTTCACATTATTCATTATTGCAATACCAATACTTGGTATTGCATACCTATTATTACACTCACCAGATAATAATACAATAAATCGAGAACAGCTTTTGTTTCAATAGATTTAATAAAGGAGCAAGAGTAAACCTAAGAAAGGAGAATGTTTTGATTTCATTAGGTAAACTATTAAAAAGCAAACAAGAGAAACAGAAATATCTGGAGAAGTACTTGATAAAATGTTCAAGATAATACAAATGAAGCAAATACAAGTACAAAAAGTATGTGTGTATGGATATTGGAGACATGGAAAATGTAAAGATGGGCATTAGAAAGCCAATAATCCTAATCTGTCAGTGGTTTGAAAAATAACCCAAAAAATCACACTCACATAAAATAAACCAAGTGCAATAAATCCACAGCATTTAATTCATGAGAGCCAGTAAGGAATGTATTTGCTTTTGTCACTATATTGACCACACCTAAGATTAACATGTAGGGAGAACTACAGAGCCATCTCCAATGCTACCTTTTCAACTGTGCCCTTTGTACTATTTTTCCAGGGGAAAGCTGGGATTCCTTTTTCTTTTTTTTTCCTCATTAAAGAGTTTTAATAAATTTCAAAATTCTGAGACAAATTTTTGGTCATGTTTCCATTAGTCACAGGTTCGATTCCCCAGCCAGGGCACATAACCAGGTTGCAAACCAGGTTTCCAGTCAGGTCTGTGGCTGGAGGCAGGTGAAAAGCAACCACACATTGATGTCTCTCTCCCTCTCTGCCTGTCTCTCTTCCCTTATTTCTAAAAATAATGAAATAAAATCTTAGAAAAAAAAAGTACTGATTTTAGAAACTAATATCTTAGGTCTCTTTCATAGGAGGTCCACGTGCCACCCCTGGGGCTGCCGCCATGTCTAAAAGGGTCCCTGGGAAGCAGCAGCACATTTTGCAGGTACTCAACACCAATATGGATGAATGGTGGAAAATAGCATTTGTTGTCACTGCAATTAAGGGTGTGGAGCTAAGATATGCTTGTGTGAAGTTGAGGATAGGAGGCGTCAACTTCACCAAGAAGGTGGGAGAGCTCACTGAGGATGAGATGGAATGTGTGACCACCACTATGCAGAATCCACAACAGTACAAGGTTCTGGACTAGTTCTTCAACAGACAGGACATGAAGGATGAAAAATACAGCCAGGTCCTGGCCAATGGTCTTAATAACCACCTCTGTAAAGACCTGCAGGAACTGAAGAAAATTCAGGCCCACGAAGGGCTGTGATACTTTTGGGGATGTTTTTGAGGCCAGTACACCAAGAAGACAGGCCACCAAGGCCACACTGTGAGGGTGTCCAAAAAGTAATAAATCTGTAGCCTCGCCTGTTAATAGTTTTACATCCAAAAAGTAACTTAAAACACACACACACGCACACACACACAAATGGTAGGAAACATTCTCCTTTCCTACTGAAGGAATGATTCCAAAACACTGTAATCCTTAACCAGTCTTACTATTAAACTTAAGTGGCCAACTGAGACAAAGAGTTCTGAGACCATCCTTATACCACTGATTAAAATTGGGGTAGCAGACATTGGGGATAATATTCATTTAGCCTGCTGAGCTCTCTGGGCAGACTTGGTGACTTTCCCAGCTCCAGTTGTCTTCTTGTCCACTGTTTGCTGACCCCACGGCAAATGTCTGTCTCATGTCATGGACAGCAAGGCAGCCCAGAGGAGGACAGTCATAGAAGCTCTCAACACACCTGGCTTGCCAGGAACCATACTGATAACAGCAGCATCACCAAATTTCAGATAGTTGGGACCATCCTCCAGCTTTTTCCATGAATGATGATCAATCCCCAGATCAGCAAATCCGTGAGCACTAGGAGCTGTTTAACAATCCAGCACAGGTGCGTGTCCAGCACAGGTGCGTGTCCAGCACTGATCTGGCCTGGAAGGTTCAGGACAATTGCCTGGGCTGTGAAGCCAGCAGCTTCCACTGGTGGGTCATTTTTGCTGTCACCAACCACATTGCCATGATGAATATCTTTGACAGATACATTCTTGACACGCAAGTCCATTTGTCCCAGGATTTCTCTCAAGGCTTCATTGTGCATTTCAACAGACTTCTGTTGTAACATGACTGGAGCAAAGGTGACTCCATGCCAGGAGTGAGAACATCAGTCTCCACTCAGCCAAAGACACGGTACCAATACCATTAATTTTGCAGTTATCTTAGAGGAGCAGATGAAAGTGCTTGTCAGTTGGGCAAGTTGGTTGGTGAGACCAACCAACCCAGAGCTTCATACAAATTGCAGGTTCCGCAGGCATTGCCATTTTTACAGATGCCTTTCTATCCCTTAAACCAAGGCAGGTTAGCACTTGACTCCAGCATGTTGTTGCCATTCCAATCAGAAAATGGCACAAATGATATTTGTGTCAGTGTTATAGCCAATTTCCTTAACATGCTGACTTCCTTAACAATTTCCTTGTATCTCTTCTGGCTGTAAAGTAGCACAATGGCCTCAGTTTGGTCAACAACTAGCTGTTTCACACCCGGTATGTCAGCCAGAAGGGCATGCTCACCAGTCTGCCCATTCTTGGAGATGCCAGCTGCAAATTCACCAACACCAGTAGCAACAATCAGGACAGCACAAGTCAGCCTGAGATGTGCCTATAATCATGTTTTTCATAAAGCCTCCATGTCCTAGGGCATTAATGATGGTCACATGAGACTTTCTGGTCTCAAATTTCCACAGGGAGAAGTCAATGGTGATACCACACTTGCGTTTAGCTTCAGTTAATCCAAGCACACATGAAGGAGCCCTTGCACATCTCAACAGCCTCCTTCTCAATTTTTCAATGGTTCTTTTGCCGATGCCATACTTGTAGATCAGGTAGCCAATAGTGGTAGACTTGTGCAGTTCTACATGTCCAGTGATGATGATGTTAATACAAGTCTTTTCCTTTCCCATTTGAACTTAAAGACTTAGTAGTGGTTTTTACCCTGGTGTTCTGACGACAAACCTGTTCTGAAAAGTGGGATTCAATTTGATGTATAGTACAAGTCACCAGGCCAAAGTGTTTGGAATTTATTGAGGACAAGAGGCGTAACATAATCAGATTAGTATTTCAGCAAATTGAAGAGCAGGATGAAGAAAAAGAGAAAGCTGGTTAGGAGTTTGTTTCGCCAAACTGGGTTAGATAGAATGAAGGCAGAATAGCAGTAAGATGGAGAACAGTAAATAGGGAAATATTAGCAAGGTAGAATTGATGTTGAAAAGGGTACGTCAAAAATAATTCTTTTACTTATGGATTAGACTGGACACCAAGCACATTCATTAAATTCAGTCCCTGCGATAAAGAATGAGAGGGAAGTTTATCAATGGGGAACTGGACAGAGAAAATAGCTCACTTTTGGAATTAGCATGTAAAAGAATAAATGTATCCTGTTACATCAAAATATAAGTGTACATAAATGAGGTAGGTGTATGATCATTTTTAGAGAGAAGGCCACTAAGGGTGGTAGGTTCAAGAATGAATTCCAAAATAGTTCTGGACATACCCATGCTTCTTATAGCTACTAGAATTTTAGCAAATAACTTGATCTATTCTAAGCTCATGAAAATAGTTAAGGATTAAGCATTTCTTCCTTCAACAAATTAAAAAGCTAGCAATTTAGTAATAATTAACTTATACACAAAAATAATCCAGGGTGATCTCTTTCGAATGGTAGGCTAAAGGGGTATGATGATATATTTAGTCCTCTGCAGCCCTTAAATACAGAAGTACTTTAGCACCTTCAACTTTGAGGAGAAGAGGGCAATTTACAGTACCAACAGTGCTCAGGAGAAGAAATAATGTATTCTTTTTTTTTTTTTTTTAAGATTTTATTTATTTTTAGAGAGAGGGGAAGGGAGGAAGAAAGAGAGGGAGAGAAACATCAATGTTTAATTGCCTTTCACCTGCCTCCACTTAAGGACCTGGCTGGAGACCTAGCTTGCAATCTGGTTATGTGCCCTGGCTGGGAATCGAACCAGCGACCTTCGCAGGCCAACACCATTCCATTGTGCTACCAGCTAGGGCTTGAAATAATACATTCTTAATGCACGTAAGTTAAGAGGCCAGGCAAATCAAACATCTATTATCATCACAGGGTTGTTCTTCAATTCCAAACATGTTAACTTCAAAATACAATTCCTTAGAGCAAAAATGAGTAGCTATTTCAGGGGTGATGAAAATGCACTCAAATTGATTGTGGTGGTAGTAACACAACTTTAAATATTCTAAAACCCATTGAGCCGTACACTTTAAATGGATGAGTTCTATAATGTGTGAATTACATCTCCATACTGTTACTCTAAAAACTGAGTAAATTTTTAGCTTACTAATAGCAGATTTTAAATGCTCTATTTTTACATTAGGCTACTCAGGCTTTAATAGGTTTCAAAATAAGCAGGAAAGTAGAGTAAAAGTATATTTTATTGTCACTTATGCTTAGCACAGTTCAATCCAAATAAAATAGAACAGAGCAATTTATTTAATCTAATAGAGTATAACATAAACAATTTTTGAAGCTTGTTTTACCATCATATAATTATATTCATGCAAATGCAATCATCAAAACTGTCCTTCTAAGCATGTATCATAGCACCACCTTACATTTGCAGTACTTAATGGAAATTTCTCTGTTAAATATATCTGGCTTTAGCAATGTAAACATGTGCTACAAGTAAACTTTCAAAGGTAAATGTGAATGATACTAATGAATAAATCAAAATAGAACTGAGCATCACATGAGATAATTCAGCAAAATATATAACACTGTTTTAATCAGAACCACAACTTAATAAATTTCACTTAATAAAACAAAAAGTAATGTGTAAACTCCCAGAGTAGTGTTAAAATACTGAAGGATTTAGGGTAAAATTTACCTCAGAAAAACAAAGCCATGCAGTGAAAACCAAATTTGGGTTAGTAATTACCATTTTTACTGCAAAGGCTTTCTAAAACAAACTCTCACAAAATGGTTTACTTTCTATCTCCCTTTTTAAAAATATTGCTTTTTTAATCCCATAAGTTGAGTACATGTGGGAATTTCATATTTATTGTCAGTTTGGGACCTGTTACCCCCCAAAAATTTTCATCTCTAAATTATTTCCAAATGACCAAAAACATTAAAATGATCTTCATGAAAATTACCATATATAGTCAAATCATTTCTAAACAAACCATAAAAATAAACCTGCCTTCACAGATTCAGTACAGAAAGAGTATACATAAGTAATGAAAATCACTGAAAAATATTCAATGAATAAGCAAAAATGTTCACATTTATCATTATTGTTGATGATTTGTTTACTTTCTAGCTCAAATTAAGAAACACGTTTTCACAAGTCAGTATGGACATTCAGTGCCACTTGGATTTATCTGCAATATACAGATGAGTTACATCTCTTAATAAAAGAAAAACTCTATTTTACTCTTTAATATAATTGTTATAAAAACCTCTAATTTCCAAAACCAGTTATAATACTGTGGCAAGCAAAGTAAGTTTGTTCATATCGCTCATTTTCCAGCTTAATCTATAAACATGAACATTTTTCCATATGATGTCTCAAACCATACTAACATACAAGAGTCTAGAGAGAGACCTCTGTTCCTTTCCACAGATTAATTGAAAAAGGGAAAAAATAAAACTGAAACATTATTTCATCTTTTTAAATGTCTTTAACATGTTTAGCACTTCAAGCAGCACTTGACACAGCAAGTTTCTTCAAATGATCCATAAATACTTGTAAACTAACATCATCTGTGAGAATAGGTGCTCCAGACTCCTAGAAAAAAAGATATTTGCTATGATTAAAACATACTCTGATACCTTCAAATCTATAAGCAATGTATAACCTAACGTTTAAAACAAACAAGGAAATCATTTTAAGCAGAATCATGCCTCTTTTCCTGCAGTATCATAAAGAATGTCACAGGCCTTTGTCCCTGGGTGCCTGAGGGGCAATTCTGTATCCATGGAATCTCCTAATGGTAGGTTGTGTTTTTGTGATTCATGAGCCCCTCAGATCACACCTGAGTTTCTGCTATGAGATGAGAAGACTCAGGATGGATGCATTGGGCTTTAAGACAGGTGGACCTCCAAGAAGGAAGGGGGTGCTGGAGGCTGAGTTTCATCAGGCACTGATGACTCCATCAATCATGCCTATGGAAGGGAGTCACCAAAAAAAAAAAAAAAGCCTCCGGATACCAAAGCTCAGCAGAGTTTCCTATCTGACAAACATCGGTGTGCTGGGAGGATGCTGCAGGAAGAAAGGGCGCAGAGCTCTATACCTAGGACTCTTCCAGACCTCACTGTCTCTTCATTTGGCTGGTCCTACTTTGTAACCTTTATAATAAAAATGTAATCATTTTTATTACATAAGGTGTTTTCCTGGGTTCTCTGAGTTGCTCCAATTACTGAACCTGAGAGGTGTCATGAGAAGCCACCTGAACACACATGAATTTGTCGCTAGTTAGCTAGAAGTGTGGGTAGCCAAGGGTCCTACTTGCAGTTGGAATCTGAAGGGCAGGCAGTCTGGTTATGGACCATGTCCTTTAACTTGTGAGGTCTGAACTAACTCCAAATGGTCAGCATCATGGCTGTACTGCCATTTACCTACTGGTGTTAGAATAGCTCCATATCCAACTTCATCTTTAAAGCAATGTTAATTTCCTGGAATAAGTTACTGCTTTTATCACTTTTAAAGAATAAGTGCCTGTTTACTAAAATAAAACTCCAAATGCACAAATGACAGCTGGAAGGAAACAAACATATCACTTTTTAAACTATGCTTACGAGTTTTCAGGTCATTTTAATTTATTTCTGCAGGTACTAAGTAATTATCAAGAGTTAGGGAAAATTCCAACTTCTATTTTAATGAAAATGATACTGAATGAATGATCCTGGTAATCCAACCCATTAATAATGAGATTTTATACAGCAAGAGAAAGGCTTCCTATCTGACTTTTTAGATTTTTCACTTAGTACTCAAGTTATTATTCATTAGTAAATATATAAAGTCTGAAATGAAAATTAAGTAATTTTCAGAGGAAATCAGAAAGTTAGTGGCAAATAAGAGTAAAGAATTTATAGCTCCTGTGGGTCTAGTCTGACATTGCAACAGACATGTCCTACCAGTCCTGTTAATTCATATGACCTTGAACAGCTTGCTAATGAAGGGAGGCAACAATAGCACTAGGATTAAGCACTCAAGAGTTCAAAGCCAGGCTGCCTGGGCTCAAATCTTGGCTCCACCACTAACTGCCTATGTGGCTTTGAGGAAGTCATTTAACCTCTCTGCTTCAGTTTCCTCATCTTTAAGATAACAACAGGGCCCATTTCACATGACTGTTGTAATGATTAAATGAATCAAATGGTATAAGGAAAACAGAACATTACCTGGCACAAAGTAGCTATACAACATGTTCCAGCCATTATTATTACCTCTCTTTTGAAAAATCTATTATTTTACAACACTGAAATACTTTTCCGTAGTTTACATTCATTAACAGAATGTTAATAGTTAACAGAGATGCAAAGGTTTCAATAATGTGACAAACTAATAACCTGGCAACTGGTTGTTTTTTCCTTCCTGTAATTATACCTGCTTACTTTTTTCATTTTATACATATTTTCCACCTCAACTCACCCAAACTCAGAGCTATGAGGTCTGTCCCGAAAGTATCAAGCCATTGTCAATATAATTAAACTGTTTGCATGGCCTATACTTTCAGGACAGACCTCATATTTTTCCTAGTCAAAAGAGATACATATGGATTTTCTGATTTATATTCTAGAAGATGTTATTTGAAATTACAAGAATTAATTTTCAACTTTCTATGTTGTTTAAATTTTGCATTTGGGCCCTAACTGGTGTGGCTCTGTGAGATGGACGTCGTCCCACAAACCAAAAGTCAATGGTTCAATTCCTGGTCAGAACACATGCCTAGTGTGTGGGCCAGGTCCCCAGCTGGGGGTGTGCAAGAGGTACCCACACACTGATGTTTCTCTCCCCCTTTTTCTCCCTGCTTTCCCCTCTCTCTGAAAATAAAATATTTTTTAAAAATTGCAGTTAGCTGACCTCAGTCTTTCAGATGAACCCTCTCTTTCTCTTTCAATCCCATCCAAGATTAGGCTGTGAGGTGCAAGTTTTATGTGATTTAGTGCAGGAAGCCCTCCAGCAGCAGAGGCCTCCAGCCTCCTGTCACAGAGCAGTGGTGCAGTGGCGCCCTCTGCAGGCCATCCACGGACAGTACCTACCACTGGGGACTTGATTTCTGACAGAAAGAAGGCTAAAAGGTATTAGAGTCCATATATATTTTTTTTTTAAGATTTTTTTTTTTATTTCATTATTTTTAGAAAGAGGGGAAGGGAGAGAGGCAGAGAGGGAGAGAGACATCAATGTATCTCCAGCCACAGACCTGACTGGAGACCTGGTTTGCAACCTTTAGGGTCCGTAATTTTTAGTAAAATGCTTGGCTACCAAGTTAATTCTATAAATTTCAGTCATTTTAGCTTACTGATGAAAATTCCAGATTCTAGAGTTAGACTGGTCTAGGTTCAAACCAGGAGGGCACAGACACCACGTAGCTCTGTGATCTTGGGTATATATTCCTTAGCCTCAACTTCCTTTTCTGAAAAATAGGCTTATCAAACTCCTAGGAGTTTTTTAATCATTAAAAAGGAGTCTCTGGCCTTATGTGATTCATGGCCTAGCATTAAGTTTAAATCATCACTTCTAGTCTATCTTAACTTACACACTTCGTTGCTTTTTTCTTAAGGATGTCTTGCTAAATTTGGAATATGTAAAGGTTCTCTCTAGCTGATAGGACCATTCTTTCATTTTCTATGGTGTTACCAAATACTAATCCTATTTTCTACTCTTATTTTTCCATTACTTTTCCAACAGAAATTGTTATCAAATACATATGGAAAAATGCAGCTCTCACTAAATAACAAACTATAAATACAAAAGAACTTCCAAGATCTGCTATTTACACTTACCTGTCCCCAAGCATACATATTATTATGAGTCTGTGAAGGGTTGACTTTTGAAAGCAGAAAACGAGCCTTGAAAAGAAGGAGGAAATAACATTATCCATCAAAAACAAACTTGGTCAATATTAAACAAATACATTATGCAAACTAAAATTAATTTTATTTTATGTTTGTAAGATTAATTTTATTAAAAAACAATTTTTTTCAAAAACAAAGAACTAAATTTTGAAATATGTAAGCCACTATACCCCATTTTGTCACAAATGAATAATATATCCTCTTCTCTCCAAATCATTAATAATAACAAACAGAGGAACTTCCAGTCAAGGCAGAAGCACAGGTAAACATGGCTCTGCTCCTCACACAACCACAACAAAATCAAAATTATAAATACATATAGAACAACCATCACCCAGAACCATCATGGAGTTGAATGGAAGTCTGACAACTACAGAATTAAAGAAACCACATCCATCCAGGCTGGTGGGAAAGACAAAGATGTGGAACAAGCTAGTATCACACCCAATGCTGTGTATAAAACTTTGGGAGAGATATCTTGGAAACAAGGAGTCCCAGCCCCATACCAGGCCCATCAGCTCTGGGTTCTAGTGACAGGCAGACAAGTCCAGACAACTTCTGGCTACAAAAACCAACAGGGATTGAGTCAATGAAAGAAATGTCTGCAATCCCAAGCAGTTCCTCTTTAAAAAATCACACATGGACTTATTCAGACTCACTCCCTCTGAGCTCCAGAACGAGGGTAGCAGCTTGAAAGGCACCAGTGGTACACAGGGAGAAGCTGAAAGGTCTGGCTTCAAGGAAGGAGCTAGGGGACAGCTTCACCAGAGAGAAAGGCAGCCAGATGCCATTGTCCCTTTTATGAACCCCGCCTCACAGAGCCACAGGGCCTGCAGGCTGGTGCCATATCTGAGACTTCATCAACTTGGCTAGCACTGTTTGTCCAACTCAGGAGGTCCATCCCACCCAACTTATCAGCCCACTCAAGCAGATTTTCTGGATGAATATCTGGTCTTCTCTCACGCTTCACAAGTTCCTAAATGCTCTCAAACAAGCAACAGCTGGCCTCGGTGATCCCCAAGTCCCCATACCTCTTGCTAAGAGGCACCAGGCCTGGCACTAGCAGAAACCAGCCTAGATTCACAATTGGGCTTCACCTGAGAATCTCCAAGCCCAGCACAAGTAGCAGTCATCTCAGATTGCCTTATAGCTCAGACAAAGTGGCCCTAGACAGAACACAGGTTGGGGCTGACTTAGGCCTGCACCGCCCAGGGAAACCCCAGAGCCTATGTACCCAGTGGGCAGCTGCAGACCATATCATCACCGCCCTGCTCCTGCACAGGCTGAGGTTGGTGGTCAGCAGCCAGTTCTTATAGCTGCCTGGCCTAGGTAAATCCCTCTCTTTAACCTGCCAAAGTAATCAAGGCTCAACTACAAGAAGAGGGTGTACTCACCCGCACTAAGGGTGGACCTCAAGTACCCAACTTGGGTGATAGGGCTGTGCCACTGGACCCTATAAGACATCTACAACATGAGGCCACAATGCCAAGATAGGAAGTCATAGCAGTTCTACCTAATATATAGACACAAACACACGGAGGCTACCAAAATGAGGATACCAAGAAACATGGCCCAAATGAAAGAACAGAACAAAGCACAAAAAGAACTAAACAAAATGGAGATAAGCAATCTATCAGATGTAGAGTTCAAAATGCTAGTTATAAGGATGCTCAAGGAACTCAGTGGGTACTTTAAAAGTATAAAAAGGACTCAATCAGAAAGGAAGGAAACACGAGTTGAAATAAAGAACAACTTACAGGAAATCAACAGTAGAGTGAATGAAGCTGAGAATTAAATTAATGATTTGGAACATAACAAAGCAAAAGAACAACCAATTGAAACAACAAAAAGAAAAAGGAAGCCAAAAAAAAAAAAAAAAAATGAGGATTGTGTAAGAAGCCTCAGGAACAATTACAAGTATTTCAACATTCACATCATAGGAGTACCAGAAGAGGAGAAAGAGTAAGAAATTGGAAATCTGAAAAAGTAATGAAAAAAAAAAAAAAAAAAACACCCTAATTTAGTGAAGGAAATAGACATGCAAGTCCAGGGAGCACAGACAGTCCCAAACAAAATAAAAGCAAAGATTACCACTCCAAGAAATATAATTAAAATGCCAAAGGTTAAAAATAAAGAGAGAATCTTAAAAACAGCAAGAGAAAAGCAGGTAGTTAACTACAAGGAAGTTATTACAAGACTATCAGCTGACTTCTCAAAGCAAACTTTGCAGGCAGAAGGGATTGGCAAGAAATACTCAAAGTCATAAAAATTAGGGACCTACAACCAAGACTACTCTACCCAGCAAAGCAGATAAAGAGGTTCCCAGATAAGAAAATGCTGAAGGAGCTCATCATCACCGAACCATTATTATATGAAATGTTAAAGGGATTTACTTAAGACCAAGACTATGAATAATAAAAGAAATAAGTACGTATTAATCAACAATTGAATCTAAAAAACAAACTAAGCAAACAAGCAGAACAGAAACAGACAGAATCATGGATACAAAGAATGTTTGATGGTTGCCAGATGGGGGCAGGGAAGAATGGATGTGAGATGAGGGGATTAGTAAATACAAACAGGTAGTTACAGAATAACCATGGGATATAAGGTATAGTATAAGAAATGGAGTAGTCAAAAACTTCATACACGTGACCCATAGATGTGATCAATAGTGAAGGTATTGCCTAAGAAGGTGGAGGGAAGGTCCTGGGTGGAAAGGGGCCAAGGGGGAAAATGAAGATAACTATAATAGCATAATTAATAAAATATAATTTTAAAAAAAGGGAAAAGGAAAAGAAGGCAAGTAGGAACAACTCATTGCAAAAGTAGCAACAAAAACAGACACACAAATTAACAGTACATACCTGGCTGCCCCCGTGTTCAGTGTCGATGTACCTCGGCATTGGAAACCTGGAGTGAAGAATCTCCTGGGCATCGTCCACTGGGGCTTGCAAAAGGTGGCGGAAATTTTCATACTCTGGCATGTCCTGGTATCCTGACTTGCGCCACTGGGCTATGGTCTAATTATGAAACAATCCAAGGAATTATTAGTTTTAATTTCTTGTCTATCCAAAATCTTGAAGAGGGTTTTTACAATGGGAAGTAATCTTCAGAAAATAAGAAAATTACAGATTATCCCATTCATCTCAATTTTTAAAGTTAAGAATACTAATTTCAGTATTTCTTGAATAAATAGATACACACTATTAGGGTAATTATTCTCCTTAAAAAAAGAGAGAAATAAGCCCTGGCTGGTAGCACAGTGGATAAGGCACCAGCCTGCGAACCCAAAGATCGCAGGTTCAATTCCCCAGCCAGGGTACATAACAAGATTGTAAACCAGGTCTCCTGTCAGGTCTGTGGCTGGAGGCAGGTGAAAAGCAACCATACATTGATGTCTCTCTCCCTCTCTGCCTCTCTCCCTTCCTCTCTTTCTAAAAATAATGAAATAAATTATTTAAAAAAGAAAAAAGAAAAATAATAATCCAGAAAATTTTAAAACACTATACTTATCAAATTAAAGTTACTGAACACTATCTACCTAAGCTTACTATAAATGAGGGAAATTTTTGTTAAAAAAGATTTCCCAGAGATTTCTCAATCATCTATTATTAAAAAGTCTTGCCCTGGCTAGTGTGGCTCAGTGGATTGGCACTGGCCTACAAACCCAAGAGTCACTGGTTCGATTCCCCAGTCAGGGCATCATATAACCAGGTTGCAAGCCAGGTCTCCAGCCAGGTCCTTAGCTGGAGGCAGGTGAAAGGCAACCATACACTGATTTTTCTCTCTCTTTCTTACTCCCTCCCTGCTCTTCTCTCTGAAAATAGTAAATAAAATCCTATTAAAAAAAAAAGTTTCTACCAAGAGAGTTATATTCTCAAAAAAAAAGGCATAAAATCTTTAAAAATAATAGAAATGTTATTATCAAGATAAATATATTTGTAGATGAGCATCTGAATCAATTCTTTTATTAAGCTAATAGCTCCAAAATTACATAATTAAGTTATCCAAATATTTAAATCTGGCTTGGTTTCTATGTTAGCTAAATCAGTCAAAATACTCTACATAGTTTTTTATCTCTGTATTCAATAGAGGAACCATCGTCTGCATTTCTGGTTTCTTCTTTGAGCATATTAATAAACTATTTGAAGACACAAGCATTATCAAAAACAAAAAAAAATAACCAAAAACCTAGCTTTCATATTATAGAAATTTTTTCTTAAAAAGTAAAGAGCATTAATACATAATAATGTTGCTGGGTAAACTGTTAGAATGACCAGTGACACACGACAGGCACTGAGAACTGTTTGTGAGGTTATTAAAAACATGGATATGAGTTGTAACAGAACTCAGTAAAACATTCACGGGCAGCAGAAAATGGGAATAAACTATTTCTTTGTTAACTCATAAAAACAAAATAAGTAAAGATATTAAGTAATTGATATCAATTACAAGTAATAATAAACCTTTAAAAAGTCCTGAAGGATGTTAAAAATATTTTTGCAATGTCTTTACTATTACAGTGAAAATCAAAAATCATTTTCAATTCAAAAAACCGAGTAACAAATAGCACAAGTTACGGGAATATTAGACTATAAGCGTGATCTCTGTCTTTCAAAGCATCCAGAGTACAGTGCTTTTTCTATACAGAAGAAGCACTTGACACTGGCTGGGTGAATAAATGCAGAATAAATAGGGCTCTGCTAAATGCCTTAATGGCTACTAAAATATTCTGCTCTTTTCAATCATTTACTATTCCAATTAAGTAAAGTTATAAATAAATTTTAATTCACTTAAATTTTAAATTAATTTTCAAGGTCATGCAGATCATTTAAAAATATACCTTAGGCTAAAAGGGGGCTGGCTGCTCCATCTGTGGGGTAGTACATTCTCTGTCTCACTGCTCCACTAATAAACTTTCACTTTAAATTCAAAAAAAAAAAAAATCACATATAATACATTTTAAATTCATGTGGCCTGGCTGGTGGCACAGTGAACAGGGCACCAGCCTGCAAAACCAAAGGTCGATGGTTCGATTCCCAGACAGGGCACATAATCAGCTTGCAAGCCAGGTCTCCAGCCAGATCTGTTGCTGGAGGCAGGAGACAGGCAACCATACATTGACGTCTCTCCCCCTCTCTATCTCTCTGTCTCTCTGCCTTTCCCTCTTTCTAAAAATAATAAAATCTTTTAAATAAATTCATGTGCAATACATGAAACCATGAAAAGGAAAGCTTGCCCACTGAGAAAGCTTCCTCCTTAATGTCTTCAGGTAAAATCCAAAAGTATGATACACCTATGCATACATCAATGCTCTTAACTTTCACAACAGTATGCTTTATGTAAAATCTATTTGTCTAATCGTGTGTGGATAATCATATGAAATAACAGTTCAGTACATTGAAAATGAAATCTAAAAACCTGTAGCAGGAAGAAACACATTTTATACATATTTTATTGAAATGCAAATAAAAATTTATCATAGTGAAAAACACTAGCCATACAGTGAGAGGCAAAGACCTGACTATACCTATTTGCACAACTTTAAATGCCATGGAATCTTACCTCACCATGATAAATCAGAATCTGGAAGAATGTGTCCATGAGAAGAATACGATCTGCAAGAATGCTGCTGCTATCCAGAAGAACTGGCTAATGTGAAGAAAATGAGAAAAGAGAAAAGAAGGAAACATAAATTACTTAAAGGCACAAAAGATCTTTCCAGGACCTATTAATTTCAACTTTTTAAGTTTTAAATTTACGTATTACTTAAAACCTCTTGCAATGATGACATATTCTAACTTTATCTTCTCAGAAATCTCTAAACTGAGATTAACAACTGAACAATAGAATAAGAAGAAATCAAGGATGACACTCCTAAGCTTGTTGGTGGCACCACTGAGTAAGAGAAGAAACGCTTGGGACAGAGCAAATTTACAGAAATTTAGGGACTAGGATATGAAAGGAAGTGGCCTGAACTAATGACATAAACTTGGGTATCACATGCATGAAGACAGTAATTAAACCCTGAAGATTAGACTGTATCAGAGAGAGAGGGAAGACAGAGAAGAAGACAGAGAGCCCTGGAGCAGGACAGCACTTCAAGGACTGAAAGGTACAAGCCAGCAGCGAAGGACAGTGAGAAAGCACAGGCCATGAGCTGAAGAAACCACGCAGGTATTGCAGGTCTCAGACAAGCCTAGAGCAAAAAAGTCTGCAAGGAGTTCTCACTAGCAAAACATTGTTGAGAGTTTTTTACAGGTTGAGAAGAGAATATGAGGTAAGAAAGTACAAACAACAACTAGATTCTGAATCTGCCTATGATTGAGATTCAGGGAAATGGGGTGGCAATTAGAAAAAAAAAAGTCAATTCAAGGGTTTTTTGTTTGCTTGCTTGTTTGTATTAACATGAGAGCTTTTAATTTCTATGTTAATAAGAAGGATCCAGATGGGAGAGAAAATGGTGATAATGCAGAAAAGAAAGAGGATAACACCAAAAGCAGAGTCTTAAGAAAATGAAGCTAATGGGGACTCATGGACTACTACATGAGTCCATGAAAGGCTGGAACTTGACAGGAGCAGACACTGGAGGTGACAGAGTTCCAATTTTCGTCTGAACAGTACTCTTTCCAAATGTCTAGAATTTACATATATTACTCTGAAATTTTTTAAATTGTTGTTTCTAAAAATTTCCTTCCTGATTTAAAGAACTACAAGCAAAATATTTAGCTAGATCAACGCATTAAAAATATTATTTTCCTAAAAAGCAGGAACCATGAGGTAAATACTGAAACAATTATAGTAAAAAAACGTTGTACCCACATTTTTTTATAAAACAGTAGATAAAGGCCTCATGAGGAATCATTAATCAATAAATATTACAAATAACTTTCTCTTTACTGACTTTTCCTAAAGTATTATTTTCAGTTAGTCATAGCAAATTTTAATAAAACGGACCATTTTAACTACAGAATGAAAACCTATTCATTTAATAATATATTTTAAAAAGTGGGACAGTTTGTTAAGACTAAATGGATCACTTTATCCCTCTAAGTACACTCACACACACACACACACACACACACACACACATTCAACTGTATCTTATATTAAAAAAAGATTAGAGGAAACAAGATTATATTAAAGCAAGAGGCTTTGTTCAGGCACTATGGAATAAGCTCGAGCTTCTACAGCCATGATCACCTCTAGACATTGTTATAGGCAGAAAAATCATAAGCCCTACAGGACTTGATCAACCAAATGATTCAACAAAATAATTTTTTATTTCCACTGTGGAATCCACTTCAGTGCCCACAGCCTAGGAGCAGAGGCCAGGCAACAGTTCAAAGGCTTCAGCTTGCTTGGGTGTGAGGCGTTACAGGAGACCCAGGGGCCCAAGCCTGAAAAGTAGATTTTAAAATTTTCTTCCATCTTGCCCTGACCAGTATGACTCAGTTGGCTGAGTATCTTTCCAAAAAGTGAGAGGTCAGTGGATTCAATCCCTGGTTGGGGCACATGCCTAGGTTGCAGGGTCAGTCCCCAGATACGTACAAGAAGCAAATGACTGATATTTCTTTTTCATATCAACATTTTTCTCCCTTTCTTTATCTCTCACTTCTCCTCTTTCTAAAAATAAATAATCCGGCCTGCAAACCCTAGTGCAAACCCAAAGGTCGCAGGTTCGATTCCCCAGCCAGGGCACATAACAAGGTTGCAAACCAGGTCTCCAGTCAGGTCTGTGGCTGGAGGCAGGTGAAAAACAACCATACATTGAAAAATAAATAAATAAATAAAAATGTTTTAAAAGTTTATTCCACCCTAGCTGGTGAATCAGTGGATAGGCGCTGGATGAGAACCAAAAGGTCGCTGGTTTGATTCCCAATCAGGGCACATCACCAGGTCAGCCAGGTCTCCAGTCATGTCCATAGCTGGAGGCAGGTGAAAAGCAACCATACACTGATGTTTCTCTCTCTTTCTTCCTCCCTTCCTGCCCTTCTCTCTCTAAAAGATAATCAATAAAATCTTTAAAGAAAAAAGTTTAGTTCATCTCATTGTTTCATTATTTTTTAAACAATTTCCTAATATGGCCTAACATAGAGTCTAACACATAGTAAGCACTCTAAATATTTAAAATGAATACCTGAATAACTTAAGATAGTTATTCTTAAATTAAGTTCTTATATTTAGTAACTATATTTCAGGAAAAAGTCAGCTAATTCTGCTTTTTAATGGTACACATCCTAACAAAACCAAATTTTTTAATTTCCACCTTACCTCTGGTGGTCCACTAAAAGAGTATGCATACAGAATAGGCTGAATCATGATGAGAGACTGGGTCAGATCTTGACGCATAAAATGGTGACGATAATATGAACTTTCATCAGGGCTATTGTTAAAAACTTGCAAGAAAGGAGACCTTCTTAAGTGAAACATAAACTACAAGATAAAACATGTGAGATAGCTTTTTAATGTTTTTAATATTGCAATAGGAGGTTATTGTTATAAAAAGCATTTGATATGGGATGGATGTAATACAAAAACAATAAAATTAAATTAAAAAAAAAAAAAAGCATTTGATTACAACCACCAATACCGCGATACAACAAGTTATAATAACTTTCTAAATTGTATTTTTCAGAAAGAACTTTATTCCTGATATTTATCAGTAGTTGAAAACTTCATTCAACAATGAAAAAATTAAAGTAAAAGAGGTGACTCAAAATAAAAACAAAAATAGAGACAAAAACCCATAGCTCAATTTATTCAGAGACTGATGCAAAATGGTATGTTATCAGCCTTCTTTGTTTTTATTCCTCATCTCTCTGGCCCCATCTCTAGGCTTTTTTATTATTATTCATTAACACCACCAAAACACTCTTCAAAGAACACAAAAGTAGATTAACATATTTTCTGCTTTTTGTATAGCTCTCACAAATTGCACTGGAAACGGTCAACATAGGTGTTTAAAAAGGACTTATGTAATACACCCACTTGTTTCTTAATATTTAAGGTCTTCCTTATCTTTAAGCAACATTCCCTGCACCATTTCATTTATTCTTTCTCCCTTCACTTTCTCCCCTTCCACTCACTCCCCTTATGAAAGAGATTAGAAAGGAAAAGACTTAAATCTGAATGACAGATAGTTCCACTGTCCTCTGACAAAGAGTCCATGATACAATCAATAAGATCAGCTCCCATGTACTCCCACCCCTTGTCTTTCAATTACTTCTCTCACCTTCCTTCAGCCCTCAGTTCTCAAGAGCCTACATGTTGCTCCTGAAAAAAGCTTGCTTCACAGTTCCCTTCCAACACATCCCACTCACTGAAATTCTTGTTCCCTTTCCTAATGCACTGACAGGCTTTCTCAGCCCTCACCACTTCAGTCAACTCTCTGTTTATTCACAGGAATGTGTAGCTGGTAAATTTAGGGTTAAATATTTTAAGATGAAGATCTCCCATAAATTTAGTCTATGTCACCTTTTAGAAGATCATCAGGCTTTGAAAGCCCAAAATAAAAAGTCTTTCTGGGTCTTCTGGTCTCTAATTCCCATTGAGGGGGAAAGGTGAGATGCCCAGACTTCTCCGAACCTAGAAGCCTAAAGGGAAGGTTTAGAGTAGGGAGAAAAGAGAAAGCAAGGAAAGTGTGGAGAATTTAGTCAAATGCATAAGCTAATACCCTCATTCCCTTTCCTATTAGTTTCTGCTATGAAGGCCTATGAACTCCCAAAGCAGCACATTTTTTTGGTGGTGTGTTTTGGGGGTTTTTTGCCTGTCTTAAGATAAATGGACTCTGCCTTTTCCTAGTTTTTCAAAACTTCACCGGAGGTTTAGGGAAGTCTCCCTCTATAAACATGGAGTTTCTAGTTTAAAGATCAATAAAATATTTTCAAAAAAGTGCATAAGAGGGGCTCTGAAGAGAAAGGTGAAGCTTTAAACAAAGTTTTCATAAGCAAAACTTTGAATGCCCACTTATCAGTATTAATTATCCTTCCCGACTGAGTTAATTAAATACCACCTCTTCTATAAACATGTATCTAACCATCTATTTGGAAAGCTTCCTTTAAGTTTCCCTTAAATTCTGTACATCTCCCATACCACTTCTCATTTTCAGTTCTGTGATCTCACCCTTCAGACTGAAAGCTCCTTACAAATGAGATCCACATCAGTCTTTATCCTCCTAAAGTTCTTTGGGCATAGTACTTAGTTGATTAAATATTATCTGTTACATCAAAACAACAGGCAAGGGATAGATTCAACTGCCACAGTAAAAAGGTCCTACAAGATAAATCAAATTAGCTTTTCTATTTATCTGGTCTGTCCCCATAAAACTGCTCTCAGGTACTGAGACCATGCTGTAAAAATAGTTGATAGATAAAATTACTTTAGGTTAAGTTCTTTTGCTACCACTATAATTAGATACCTTCTATCAGAGGGAATGCTAACTGCCCTAAACTTAATTCTATTCCACAGTAGGGTTCTAGTGTAATTTCTACTTACCACAAATAAATTCTATTTGCAAGACCAACATAAAAATACTATATACTTTTTTCATTGACTACCACAGCGTAATATTAACATCTTAGCTATCCCCAAACTTAACTAACCAAAAGAATATCCTGATTCAATAGGTTCTGTAAATTGAGTAATAAAAGTCAACAAAAAAAGTAAGACCCAGCCCCAGCTGGTGTGGCTCAGTGGACAGAGCACTGACCTGCAAACCAAAGGGTCACCAGTTCAATTCCCAGTCAAGGCACATGCCTGGGCTGCAAGCCAGGTCCCCAGCTGGGGGCACATGACAGGTATCACACATTAATGTTTCTCTCCCTCTCTCTATCCCTCCAGTCCCCTCTCTCGGAAAATAAATAAAGTATTTTTTTAACAAAGTAAAACCCAATGCTATTATTAGTGCAAAGAAAAGAACAGAGATCTTTTATCTACTCACCTGTGGATAAAGAGAGAAAGTTTCTGAAAATCTGAAGGAACTTGGATCATCTTTGTGATACTCTCCGAATTTTTGACACTAAATAAAATAAAACATGTTAGTAATATACCTCCTGGCATAGAATTAAAACTGTGGCCTATATATATTTCATTTAAAAAACAAAAGTTATGGCCCTGGCTGGTGGCTCAGTGGATAGCACCAACCTACGAACCCAGAAGTCGCTGGCTCGATTCCCAGCCAGGGCACATAACCAGATTGCAAGCCAGGTCTCCAGCCAGGTCCATGGCTGGAGGCAGGTGAAAGGCAACCATACATTGATGTTTCTCTCCCTCTTTGCCCCCCTCCCTTCCCTTCTCTCTGGGAATAATAAATAAAAGTCTTTTAAAAAATAAAAATTAAATTATTACCAACTAGGAGGCAGATACTTGATATAGGATATAGGATCAAGTAAAATTGGAATACTTACAGATTACTAAAAGACTAATTACAACAAAGGACTATATTTGATTTCAGAAGTACTATATAATTTATGTTTACCTACATCTTGTAGATCACATAAAAAACATTAATTGATTTGATCACACTTTTGGCTTCCAGGGAAAAATCATTTCAGAACCACAGTTATTCAAAGGACAGAAATGCTATAGTTGTACAGCTAATCCTTAAAACAGATCTTGGTATCTGGGAATAAGAGTATGGCTGCCTTCAGTGTTTCCTAATTATACTTTACTGGTGAAATTTACAGATTAAGGTAATAGCCTCTTCACTGTCCAATATGATAGCCACTAGCTACATGTTGCCAACTTAAAGTAATTAAAATTTTTTTTAAATCCAGTTATTTGGTTGCACTAGCCATACAAGAGTGGGCAAAGGCAGCTTTATAGTTGTAAACCAAATAAATAATACAAGAATAAACTCTGTTTCATGTGTTCACAACTGTAAACCTACTTTTGCCCATCCCTTAACTGACGTGCTTAATAGCCAGGTGGGCAGTAGTTCCACAATAAACAGTGCAAAGTAGAAATATTTCCACCACTGCAGAAAGTTCTCCTAAGTAATGCTGACCTAGAATATCAAACACACTGAAAATATATTGTGGAAAATGCCAACATATCATGCATTATTAGGAACCATCAAGCAGCCCTGACTGGTGGCACAGTGGATAAGGCGCCAACCTGCGAACCCAAAAACTGCTGATTCGATTCCCAGCCAGGGTACATAACCAGGTTGCAAGCCAGGTCTCCAGCCAGGTCCATAGCTGGAGGCAGGTGAAAGGCAACCATACGTTGATGTTTCTCTCCCTCTCTGCCCCACCTCCCTTCCCCTCTCTCTTTGAAAATAATAAAATCTTTTTTTTTTAAAAAAACAGCCATCAATCGCATTATATGTTTTAAGATTTTATTTATTTTTATTTTCAGAAAGAAGGGAAAGAAGAGAGAAACATCAATATGCAAGATACACAGATTAGTTGCTTCTTGCTTGCTGCCAAATGGGGACCTGGCCTGCAACCCAAGTGTGTGCCCCAACCAGGAATCAAACTGGTGACCTTCAGACTCATAGGCTGATACTCAATCCACTAAGTCACACCAGCCAGGGCCATATTATATTTAATATATATATCTTCTTTTCCTTTTTTAAAAAAAGATGTTATTTATTTATTTTGAGAGAGAGGGAGGGAGAAGTGAGGGAGAGAAACATCAATGTATGGTTGCCTCTCATGGGCCCCCAACTGGAGATCTGGCCTGGAATCCTAACTGGGAACTGAACCTGCAACTCCCTGGTTTACAGGCCAGCACTCAATTCACTGAGCAAGGTCAGCCAGGGCTAATATATACATTTTCTATTGCGCCTATGATTCTGTTAAAATAAAGCATTAACAGACAGCCCAATTAAAAAATGGGCAAAGGACCTGAACAGACAACTCACTGAGGAAGATATACAAAGGGCCCAGAGGCATATGAAAGAATGCTCAACATCACTTGTCATCAGAGAAATGCAAATTAAAACTATATTAAGATACCACCTCACACCTGTCAGAATGGCAATCATCAACAAATCAACAAACAACAAGTGTTGGCGAGGATTCTGGGCAAAGGGAACCCTCATACACTGTTGGTGGGAATGCAGGCTGGTGCAGCCACTGTGGAAAACAGTATGGGGTTTCCTTAAAAAACTAAAAATGGAACTGCCTTTTGATCCAGCAATTCCACTACTTGAACTATACCCAAAGAAGCCTGAGACACCAATTCAAAAGAACCTATGTACACCTATGTTCATAGCGGCACTATTTATAATAGCCAGGTGCTGGAAACAGCCTAAGTGCCCATCAGTGGATGATTGGATCAAAAAACTTTGGTACATTTACACAATGGAATTCTATATGGCAGAAAGAAAGAAGGAACTTGTACCCTTTGCAACAACATGGATGGAACTGGAGAATATTATGCTTAGTGAAATAAGCC